>LT649691.1:0-15938 GCA_900128395.1 Stramenopiles sp. TOSAG23-2
ATTTTTTTTCTTGAGATTAATGTGCACATATTATACTCGTAATATTTTTTCTTCAAGGGTGTAAATTATCCAGTATCATAAATACTTTATGCTGTGGTACAAGTTGAATCATACGTGTTTTGTGAGAGATTAAAAAAAATATATATTGTTGTATTTTACGAAAAGAAGTATTTTACTAAAAAAATAAAAACTTTGTGAACAAAGACACGCGCGCAATTTATTTTAATATTTTGTGTACCCATGTATAAAATGATGGTTAAAATCTAAGTTATAATAATTTTACACTTCTCGTGTTAAGTAATATATATATATGCGCCTAATATATCGTATTCGTATAAAAATACGATAAAAATTATGGTGCGCGGTAAATTATAAAATTGATACTCGTAATATCATATATGTCTATATATACGTATACGAAGTATTATTTTCTCTTATACTCATATCATATTATATTATATAAATTTCTTTTACTCCCGGAAATTAACATCTCAAATCATATATATCTTGAAGTGCACGGTTGTGGCAAAAAGCCGCGGTTTTGATCACTTTAGCTTGTAGATTTCTACAAGTTTCATTGACCCATTGTGCTTTTACCCATATAAATATATATATACATTACCCAACATACACGTTTTTTCATCTTGTTGATAAATCTTTTACTCCCATTCATCCCAATCTTCGCCATCATCCAGCACATTATCATTATTCGTATTTACAAGTAAAGGTTCATCTGAAGTTTTTGGATCAGGGGAGGCATTATTATTGTTATTATTATTATTGTTGCCATCATCAACCACGGTCCACGACTCGTTAGATGATGATGATTTCGTTTGTTGGATAGGAATTTCTTTTTCAGATTTAATAGTTTCATCTTCAATATTACTAATATCATTCTTTTTCTTAACTTCAACATCGTTTGCTGTTGTTGTTGTTACATTGCTTTGTTCATTATTAATATTCTTATAATCCGTATTACTACTATTGTTGTTCATATCAGTACTGTCATCTACAATATTATTAAGATTAATATTTTTCAAATTAGGAGTTTTTACCACATCATGTACATTTTTTGCTTCTTCAATATTACTATTGCTGTTCTTTTTCTTCTCTTCCACTTTAATTGTTTCTTCAATTTCTTGTTTCCAAAAGAAATAACGTTTCCAAAATTCATCTTCTTCAACTTCTGCAGGTACGAGGTCATGATATATAGATAATATTTCACTGTTTTGTAACAATTTTTGCGATTCAAGACGTTTTTTACCACTATTTATATCAAATGTTTTTACAAATTTTATATATTTTTCTTGAAAGCTTTGGTTTGGTGGGCGAGCATATGTATTTCGATCGAATTGTATTGCATGCATACGTTCCTGCACAGATAGTTTTGGCAATGCTATCATTCCGTCCTCATCGCATTCTTCTTCTGCTGCCATAACATCATCCAACGTTTCCACCACATTTTGTGCAGTTTTATATAAAGTATCACTAAACGTTCCAAGACTAGAGCTTATTGAATTCATACTAAGAAAACTATTATTGTTATCATTATTGTTGCTAATAGTACCTGTAGTAGAAACATTATCAGAGTTTAATTGTTTTTCACCGTCGTCATTGTTCTTTTCATTTTCACCAGTTACGTTGTCATTATGTTGAGGGTCTTCATTATTTTCGCCTTCATCAAAAAACGTAGCCGTGTCGTTTGTCACCGTACTTGTAAACTCGGTTAAGTCGTTTTTTACAACATCTAATGCTGCCTGTGATGACTCTTTCAATGAGTTCCAAAATTCCATTTGTTTTTTTAAACTTTTGCAACAGTTATCCCAAAATGCCAAGTATACAGCACTTACGTTGTTATAATTATTATTTTATAATCAGTATCAAAATTATACTCTGTGTATTGTTCTATTTGAATGGTATTCAATTGTATCTATATCTATCCATCTACAAATAAATTGTGGTATAAACGTTTTTTAGTTCAAGAAGTAAAAAATATTATTATGTAAAAAATGGTGGGGAATTACGTTGTACGCGTGATAACGTAATGGTATTTCCATATAATAAAAATAGCATATTATACAATTACCACTGATGATAAAATAAAAAAAGTCATTTACATTGATTGACGCCCTGCTGCCCGCCTGCTGAGCATGATTGTCGACTATGCTGTATGCACACAACAGCCTTTTTTTTTAAATATACTAATACACTATTATCGTCACTCCAGTAGTATTAGACTATTTTACGTATACGATACTATTATCACATTGTGTGGAATATTGTGTATGATATGTCCATATTAGCATTAATATTTTTCGAAAAGAAGAATCCAAAATGAAAATGTTGTGTTATAGGAAAAAAGAAGGGGGAGTGGTATATATATCTAATTTGTATTCCTTGTGCTATATTATTATATATGTTGTTATAGCATTATATATAATAATATATATACCACATCCACAATCAAAACATATTGTAAAGACCATCTAATTATATATATATATATATATACAAACATAACTCTATACATATTATTACGTTCAATATGATTTTTTCAAAGCTATATGGCAAACATGGCTTTGTCGTTTCCGTAGCGACATTGTTATTATTTTTTGTATTTATAATTGTATCAGGTGAGAGTAGAAATAGTAAACATAATAGTAGAATAAAGAAAGCACAAACGTTTTTAACAGATCAATTAAAGCTACGCGCGAGCAAGACTACACCACCTGAAAATGCACAAGCAAGTGCTAGCACTAGGATTCACAAATTATTAATGGCAAAAAAAAGTAAGACCAAAAGTAGCTTGCAAAATATCATGGAAAGGAAAACTCCAGGTGAACCAGTACTTGAGTTTATTCCAAAGAAAAAAAATAGAGAACAATTTACTCTAGCAAGTTCTGGTGGTGGAGGGCGTGCTTTCATCTCACTTTTAGCCGAAATTAGAGGATATGGAGGAATAAAGAAAGTGGCGGAAGACACGCATATGATAACTACTAATTCTGGTTCGTCTTGGGTATTGAATCGTTTGTTACTAGAAGGAACGGATGGTCCATTGAGTAGTAGTAGAAATCCAAAGGCACTTTACGAAGAGTTAGTGAACCAACTTGCCGGTAAATACGATGGAGAAAAATACGATGATGAAAGGGCTTTAGACCAAGAAGTGATTGAAAAAAGGCAAAATATTATAGATTATGTCGAATCGACACTCAAGTTATTTACTCTGGCACCTCAATTTACAATGTATTTAAACTATTTCACATCAACTTTGTCTGGTAAAATACAGCCAGAGTGGCATGATTTTTGCAAAATTCGTGCTGTTTGTGACCGAAAAGGACAGCGTGGGCATGAGCACGAATGTTATGAGAAGGAACCTGCACAGCAGGAACGAATCAAGACCGTATGGCGGCAGCAAATTGCGCTTGATACATCTGGTTCATTTTTAAAGAAAAACAATCAATTATACCAGTACAATATTTTATGCGGAGATGCAAACGTAGACGAGACTCCAAATCAAATTCCGATGTATTTAAATGTTGATACGCGCGATTCAAATTCAAGAGCTAGTGATAAAGTCACTGTAGATATACCATATTTGAGCTTTAAACGTTGTGAATTGACCATAACGAGGATGACGAAGACAAAAAGGGAAACTGTTCAAGATATTTTTACAAATGTAGGTGTAGTCAAAAATGAACATATGGCTACTTGTACAATTAATGGATATGAAGAAAATTCAAATGCATTTCAACAAACAATTAAATTATCTGGTGCTTCAATAACGAATTCTTTACGAAAACATTACGAAAAGATTTGGAAAGAAAAACCTGGACGAATGTCAACCGCATCGGCAGCATTTGGTGCTATTTTAGGAAACCGTAAATTAATTGATGGCGTTATACTAAAAATGTTACAAAAGAAAGGCAATGGAATATATCAATTGCCAAACCAAGATCATAGTTTTGAATATTTGATGATTGCTAAAAAAATTGTTATGGCAGCTTTCAATGCATTTGGCACCATGGCACAGGAAGAATTTGATTTAAAACGCGCATTTTTGAATATTCCAAATCCACAAGTTGGTTATAATGCCAACGTTGATCTTTCTCGATTCGGAGTAGCGAAAGAACTTGAATTTGCCTTTGCATTGGCAGATGGTGCATATATCGACAATTTCGGCCTATCAAGCGCAGTTTATAATTTACAACGCTCGGAAATCGATAGTGAAATTGTTGTCATCAGTCATGCAAGCACGAATATAGAACCTATAGAAAATCGTGAACCAAACATGGATACCCCAGCGGAAAGATTCGAAAAGAATTTTGCAACAACTAGACCTGAGGATGAAAATATAGTTGATGTTATTTTACCAGTAAGAAAGTGCAATGAAAATAAAACAAGTCAATATCGTGCTTGTGGATTTGCAACACAAATTTTCTCAGATAAATTTGAACGAGTAGTGCATGATGGGGAAGATAGTATTTTTGCAAAAAATAATTTTCGTACTTACAAATTGACTACAAAAGAGAATAAATATTTTGGAATCAAAGCAGGTTCAAAATATACGGTTCACTTTTATAATCCAGTTCCAAAAGTTATGGAAAGTATTGGAATGCTTCCACCTAGTATGACCGCCATAGAAGATGCCAGGAAAAACGGAAAATGGACAAACGGTAAAAACTCGTATACATTTCCAGATGGTTTTGATGGTTATGATGGATTTATGTATCTTGCCCATTCTATTGAAAAGAAGGAGATGTTGAAGAAATTTTTGAAAGCTGATCATAGAGGCAAAAATAGCCATTTTATGAGATTTCAGAGTAAAAAAGACGGGATCAATAATGATAATAATAATAAAAGATTAAAAGGCAGAAGCAAAATGAAGAAAGAGGAAACGATACAGCTTGTTAATAATATGAAGAACAGAAAACTTAATGCTGATACGATGCGATTTAAAGATATGTCAAGTACTATGAACCCTAATATGATGTGTGAGATAGTATGGAAACTGGGATATAAGCTGATAAATGAAAATTTTTTGGGAAACTTTTCAAAGATGAAGAAAACGAAATTGGATGAAAGAATTACTAAGAAACATGATATAGGCGCTATATGCGAAGAGCAAACTCATCCAAAGGAGTATTACTCTAAATTGTGGGGAAGCATGTATGCAGAATTAATAAGACATTTACCGGTAGATGCGGAATTGCCATTCCCGGATAATCTCCCATTCCCACCTGCAATGATAAAGAAAATAATAGTATCATGTGCTGATTATCTTGGTGAAAAACTTGCAGGCATAGATCTGGATTATTATACTTAAAGTTATATTATAATATAATATGCAGGAAGTGGATGAAATGGTACGATTTTGTGTATGTCTGTGAATGTGATATTTTATTTTACAGGACACGGTAAAAAATTATTGTAGGTTTTATTTGTTGTATTTTTTTTATTTTCTTTGTATTTTTTTTATAAAATTATTGTGTGTTAAGTTTGCCTTTACCTTAATCTAGGTCATTACCTTTACCTATATCCTTATATAATATAATAGCACCTTAACCTTTTTGTGTGTGGAAGTCGCCATATGTTCTATCAGGAGAAGCCTATTTTTTTCAAACTTTTATAGTTTTCACGATAGATCGTTAGCTTAGGCCTCTAATAATAGCACTACACAGCACTACATAAATCTTCAACCCCCGAGAACCCGAGTCTGTTGCGAGGCGAAAACCAGAAAACACAAAAAAACGAAAACAAAAGTAAAGATAGAAATAGGATAGGTATAAGAAAGACTCTCAATTTAGATTTTAACAAAGAAATCAAACGAATACACCCCGCCCCCTCATAATTTAATTTATTAATTTATTTCATTAAAAGATAAACAGAAGATTCGATATCGTTTCTATTATTTTTGAAGTACTTACATACTGAATTCATTCGATAAAAATGGAGGTTGTCCAATTTCCCAGAAATGCCAATCCGCAGCGGAATCAAAATGTTTTGGTACCGCCTTCGAATCTAAAATATAAATCATCGTGGATCAAATATCCGTACAGAAAATCTGCTATATTTAGGTTGTCGAAAAAAAAAGTATGTACGGATTTACAAGGGGGATCCGTATATTGCGATAATGTGGTTTTAAAAGGTTCGGTGGGGAAAATATATAATCAATTTAAGTTTTCCAATGGAAAAGCCTTTTCCAATTCCAAAACAAACGAAACTATGCCTCCCAACTCATATGAAGGTAATAAGTTCAGTATCATGCAATTTCCACCATATCCAAGACCACCACCTTTAAAAAAACAAAAATCAATAGTGTCGAAGAACACAGAAATATACGTACAAGGTCTTACTGATGTGAAGAAGAAAAAGGAACGACCTTCTCAAACTATAAAGGTCATATCTCCTCCCAACGTTTTAAACGTGGTTCCCTCCCAACTTGTTCAGGTGTCGGAAACATCAAAACCATTGCGTAGAAAAAGGCGATTCAAAAATCCTGTTCATAATGAGCATTCTTATATTAATAAAGTTGCTAATTCGAATGAAGAATTTCGAATTTCATCAATTGCAACTAAAACGTTCAGCGTTGGTTCAGCCACGAAGCCATTGAAGAAGAAAAAAAACAAACAGAAAGACAAAAAAAAGAAGCAATATAACGGTGCTAGTAATATCATTTACAAATACAGCAATTGTGAAAAAGAAGAGTATATAGAGGGGGAAATACAACATTACAACAAGCTGACTGCAACTCCTATTAAGTTTGAAACGTCATCAAAATCTGGTTGGAACGTTGTCGAAGACGATTGTAAATCGTTATTTCTTGCTGCTCGTTCTGTTTTACTTCACAGCCAATTTGAAGATTTTGGACAAATTTTAAAGACATTTCAAACGCAAATAGAGTTAATGAACGAAAACTATAAATCAAAAACATTCATTTGCTTGAAAACAAAAGAACAGTATATGAAAGAATTGATACAACGAACAATATTTTCAGTGTCTTGTTTATTGAAAGACGAACCGGATTTACTTTGTTTGTTTCATAGTGTTGTTGAAGGTACAAAATAAAATTTTCTAAATTGTTAAAATCAGAAAGAACCTAATTACCTTTCCCACTTCGCTTTTTTGGCCACTTTAAGGTTTTAGTAAAATGGACAAAATGGACAAATATTTTAACATTAAATAGCACCGTTCAGCCGGAATCCAAAGAAAGGTGCAGGTAAAATGCATTTAATGGTTTTTATACATAATTCCATTCCGGTTATTTAATATCAGCTGAAAGTTATTTTTTCACGATAAAATATCAACTTCAAATTGGTTCAAATAACCTTTATACAGGCTTGCAAAAATTCCTCAAAATTGACCATTTGACGTTTTTTCTCATTCAGAATGTTCGTTTATTTGTTTTCACCTTCCTTTTTTTTTTGACAAAGTACATTATAGACTCACAATTAACATGAAACAATTACTAAAATAAAACTCATCAAACTTCACGTAGAATTATGGATTTTAATATTTTAATTTGCAGCCCTAGGGGAGGCTTAAAATCCAATTGGAATTTGGAAGATCGGGAGGATTGAAATATGAATAGAGTTGGAAATTATTTTCATCAAAATTATACCATAGGAGATAAATGTTAAAGTTGTGAGCGATACAGATAGTCAGATAGTCAGATACAGTATAAACTTATAAACCTTTTGATAAAATAAAACTACACACTATTGATTTTTTGTCCTCACAAATCTCATCATATTAGCAAAAAATATAAAAAAAAAAAATTATAAATAAATAAAGAATAGATAATGAAGCTTCACACACCTTTTGTTCATGAGAAGAATTATTAGTAGTGGACGAAAAAGAACCAATTAATAGATAGATTAGAAGCTAGTAGAAATATTCACATATTTATATATATACCCACATATATACGATTTGTAGTGTATACATATATATTTATATATATTTGTGATATATTTAATTTTATAAATAAATAATTTAAATTATTATTATTTTTTTTATAGATAAATTATTTGTTTTCTGTTATGATAAAAAATAATTTAAATAAAAAACCAAAAAATAGTAAAAAAAAGAACAAGAAAATTCGTAGTAAAACTAATATACGAAATCGTAATATGAAAAAAAATGTTAAATATGTAAAAATTGAGAATGATGATAAAGAAGAAGATGTTATTAATAAAAATGATTCGAAAAATAGTAATACGACTATAATTATAAATAATAATAATAATATGGTACAACCACAAACGGACAAAAGTAATAGCAATAACAACGATGCAAATACCGCCAACAATCATTATAATTTTTATATTAATATTTGTATTGTATGTTTATCAATTATAACTATTGTAACGATATTGGCCGTATATTCGTTAAAAGATAGTAAATTGGATTCAACGACAGTAAATATTTTACATGTTTGGGCATATTCATGGATGACAGCTGTATGTACAGGACTTGGTGCCGTGCCATTTTTTATGATTGATAATGTAAATGATTTTTGGTTAGGTATATGCAATGCATTAGCTGCTGGTATGATGATAGCGGCAAGTTTTGTGTTGGTATATGAAGGTGCAGCGGAAGGATTTGATGAGCAAGCGGATGAGGCAGTTCCATTTTACGTTACAATTATTAAATTACTTATTGGTTTTCTTCTTGGTGTTGGTTTTGTAAGAATTTGTCGTAAACGTTTAGTAGAATATGAAGATTTAAAAATGGGAAATTTGGATGGATTAGAAGCTCGTAAAATATTATTAGTTGTTGGTGTCATGACAATCCATTCATTATCGGAAGGTGTTGGCATTGGTGTTGCATTTAGTGGTCGTGCTGGATTACGTTTAGGTAGTGTAGTCAGCTCCTCGTTAGCCGTTCATAATATACCAGAAGGTTTAGCAGTTGCATTGGTGTTAGTACCAAAAGGTATTTCAGCAAAAGGTGCAGTTGTATGGAGTATATTTAGTAGTATTCCACAACCTGTCATGGCAATTCCAACATATTTATTTGTTGCACAATTTTTACATGTATTACCAATTGGACTTGGATTCGCTGCTGGTGCTATGATTGATGTAGCTGGTATGGAATTATTACCTGAAGCATTGGAAATGATTAATAACGTATGGATAACAATTATTGTAACAATGATTGCAAGTGTATTAATGTTATGTAGTCAATTTTTCTTGAGTGGGTAGTATACATGTATGTGTCGTCATTGACATTTTAATATATATATAATAATTGTACGCGTATTTTAATTTTTTATTTCTACTCACATATCACATTATGCTTATATATGACAGTGTTCCTAGATACTCTCTCCAAAGAATTAATAAAGAAGTGTTTGAGTCAATATTAAAAAATCTCAAAATGTGCCAAATCTTAGAATTTTAATTTAAAATAATATCTCTCTCCTCGCTACCTCATAAATATACTTTATATCACATTTTACAAAAACTGTATATATACATATATAAGCGTAATAACATACAGCGTAGTATTAAACATGTTTAAAATGTCATCGTACCTATACCTTCTGTACCACCAACTGACATACCAGCACTACCACTTAATTCTCTTACTTGTTTTAATTTACGTTTTTTCTTTCCACCATTTGAAGAAGATGAAGAAGAAGATGATCCACCAACACGTGAACCTGTTTTATTACGACGTATGTAAATTTCTTTTGCTTTTAAATATTTAGAATGTAATTCTTTTGCAACTTCATTTGAAAATACACCATGTTCTATACACCATACTAATGCCATTACACTATCAGGATTTTCTTTATACAGTGTATCATAAAATACATAATCACCTGAACCTGGACTTTCTGTTGGATATCTTTGTCCTTTTTTTTCCATCACTAATGTTAACGTACCATCATCATTTACAACAGTTTCTTTTGCCGTTCGTTTCTTTTTCTTGGCAGTTGTGGTGGTAGTGGTTGTTGTTGTCGTTTGTCCTTCTAATTTCACCATGTTTTATTGCTTTTTTTTTTGTTTCTATTTGTTGTTGTTGTTTGCTTCTTTCGGTTTTTGTGTTTCTTATTTGTATTTTTTTTGTTAATTTTTGTGATGAAAATCAAATATTCAAATTTTTTTGTTGTTGGTGGTTTTGGTTGTTTTTGGTTGTAGTGGTGTGTGGTGCTTCTTTTCGATTTCATCAATAGTGTGTCGTTTAATTTTTGTATGCTATTTATATAGGGATATATTGTAGTTGGTAGTATATAAATAAATATATATTACTTATAGGCTATCTCCATCCGTCTCACTCGTTGATACCCGTTTGATCCATCTCTTTTATATTGTTGTATAGCTTTTAATTGTGATTTCATATTATCACTAAGTTGATTATTATCTAGGTGCAAGTACTTTAATGTATTGTTTATTTTTAATCCATCAATAATACTTTGTATTCCACTATCATCAGTAATATTATTATAATATAGGTTCAATATCATTAATGTGTTGTTTGTTTTTAATGCTTCACCAATACTTTGTACATCAGTAATATTATTATTACCTAGGTACAATATTGTTAATGTATTGTTTGTTTTTAATCCTTCACCAATACTTTGTACATGCAAGTACTTTAATGTATTGTTTATTTTTAATCCATCAATAATACTTTGTATTCCACTATCATCAGTAATATTATTATAATATAGGTTCAATATCATTAATGTGTTGTTTGTTTTTAATGCTTCACCAATACTTTGTACATCAGTAATATTATTATTACATAGGGACAATGTCTTTAATGTATTGTTTCTTTTTAACAATTCACCAATAGCTAATGCATCCTCATCCGTGAGATTCTTTCCACTCAAATCCACTTTCGCCTTCCCCCCATCAAATTCTTTTTCCCATTTAATGTATGCAGCACTTTTCTTTGTCACATTTGCAACTTCTTCGTTTTGTAGAAATTTTTTCTCTCCTGAAGATCGCGATGCAACCCTTGGACTATGTGATTCATCGTCTAGTTTAACTTGTTTCTTGATCGATTTCAACATATTCGTGGACTTTTTATTACTTTGACTCTTTATTTGATTAACATTTTCTACATCTTCTCCATTTTTTTTGATAGTATTATTATCATCATCAACTTCTTCGTTTTGTAGAAATTTTTTCTCTCCTGAAGATCGCGATGCAACCCTTGGACTATGTGATTCATCGTCTAGTTTAACTTGTTTCTTGATCGATTTCAACATATTCGTGGACTTTTTATTACTTTGACTCTTTATTTGATTAACATTTTCTACATCTTCTCCATTTTTTTTGATAGTATTATTATCATCATCATTATTATTATTATTATTACCGTTTTCTCCCCCATCTTTATCTTGTTGTTGCATCATCGATATTGTTCCTCTCAAACTTTTGCTTAAATTCTCAAACGTTGGTCTTTCCTCTGTTTTTTGTGACCAACAACCTGTAATAAATAACTTTTCATTATCTTCCAGATTTATTATATCAGCAATAGGTGGACGTTCAGGTTCAGAATCTTCAAACATTAGCGCCTCCATGTGCATTGCCAAAATTTCATTTTCAGGTACGCCAGCAAATGCAATTTTACCAGAAAATAATTCCCAGCTCAATATCCCAAAACTGTAAACATCAGCTGCTTTTGAATAGTTTGCTCCACCCATGCGCTTCGATTTGAAAAGTTCTGGCGCTTTATATTGTATTGTCCCTCGTTCTCCTTTTGTTGACCCAGCAGACATTGTTTTAATTTTTGACAATCCAAAATCTGATATCCAAGGTACATCATCTTTACTAATTAAAATATTTTCAGGTTTTAGATCTAAATGTAATATGTTACGACTATGCAGCATTGCCATTCCATTGCATATGCCACATGCAAGATGGAATCGTTTTTCGTTTGACATAGTTGGCTCATTGTCAAATAAATCTCTTAAATTTCCTTTTTCTGCAAATGCCAATATAAGCATAGGTGGATCTGAACATATGTTGAACATTTGTACAATATTTTCATGTCTACAAGAGCTTAATGTTTTGAATTCATTCTGAAGTAATAATTTTGCTTGTTCACTCTCTTTTTTGCTCGTATGTGCATGAAGTTTTTTAATAGCAACATTCATACCATATACAATACCTTTGTGTACATCTGCAAAAGCACCTCTGCCGATATAATCACGAATTTCAATTGAATTAGCGTCAATTTCCCATTTATTTTGCTCGCTCGTTATTTTTTCTAATTTCTTTTCCATTTCTTCTATTTTCATCTTGTTAGCTTCCAGACGCAATTTCTCTAAATTTTCTTCCCTGCGTTTCTTCTCAGCTACAAGACGAGCCTTTTCTATCTCATGTTCTTTGCGTTCAGCTTCAAGACGTGCCTTTTGTTTCTCCAGTTTATCACGTTCTCGTTTTTCCTCAAGAGTTACAACATTACCATTCTTTAAAAGGATTTTAGGCCTATCCTTTAAAATTGAGTCAACACTTGTTTTCCAAAGGAAAGGATTCACCCTAGAAATTTCGGTGAAATTTATTTTCCCTATACCTTTCAAGTAACCTTTATTGTTTGGGCAACGATTAATGATACTACCAATTTGTCCTTTTTGTTGTATATCAATAACCACTTGTATTGGTTTGTGATATTCGACCGCCCATTCCAATTCTTTCACGCAAAATGGTCTAGTAAAGTATTCTGGGGACATTATAATTAATACAATTTCAGAAAGGATAATTCCTTCTTTCATTGCATCCTCGTCTCGCGCAACCATTTTTACATCCAACCAGCATGTTTTGCCGTGATCCCTTACCGAGTAAAAAATGTCATTTGCAAAAAGGCCTGAATCGGCTTGAACATGTGATATAAAGTAATTCCATTTTCCAGGTTCGTTTAGTAAGGTACTTGTTGTTGTTAGTGATGCCATTCTTAAATTTACGTTTTTTAATATACTTTCGTGTGTATAGAGATAAATTATTTATTCAATATTAAAGATAACGTAGTATACTACAGAGATATCATTCCTATCAGAACAAAAATTTTGCGTTTCTTTTTCCTACATCCTACATCCCTGATAAGTTAAAGTTGCTATACTACAGACAGGTGAAACAAGTTAAAGTATAGTTTACCTGGTTTACCTATCTTAATCTATTACGTATTATATTATTTTCTTGTTTATATTTAAAATATTTAAAAAAATATTTTTTAATAATACACACACAAATGAAAAAAACCAAATAATACATATTTAGTATACTACAGAGATATCATTCCTATCAGAACAAAAATTTTGCGTTTCTTTTTCCTGATAAAAGTTAAAGTTGCTACAGACGACTGGCAGACGACAGGTGAAACAAGTTAAAGTATTATAATTATTTAGTTTACGTATTATTATTATTTTCTTGTTTATATTTAAAATATTTAAAAAAATATTTTTTAATAATACACACACAAATGAAAAAAACCAAATAATACATAACAGGATACATCTTATTTAAACAAAATCTACAAACCCCACCAGACATATATTCTTATATTCAAGAGATAGAGACGTGGGGAAATCATTTACAGTAATGTTGTTCTTATGTTGTAATATATCATCATCATCCATATTAATAATAAAAAATGATCTGAGAAATTTTGGCTACATGTGCGCGTGTGCGTGTGAAATATATCTGTGTGATTTAAATGACTTGATATATATATATATATATATCATTATCATTACTAGATCAATTAAGAAAACGATCCAAAAAACGAAATCAATCAAAATCAGTTATCATTAAAAATCATTACTTTAACGATTTGATCAATTTAGTTTCAATAGATGTTGGTGATTTACTTTCAACATGTGATGCGCCAGTTGGATAACTTGGTGATTGGCTGATTCCACACATGTTATAACCACGACTTACTCTTATGTAGCCATCTTCACCCCAAGTGTTTCCCCAACTATTTTTAACTTTCCAGTAGTCAAGACCACCATCATAATCGTATCCATATCCAACGATTAAAACACCATGATCCAATTGTGTACCACATCCAGTATTATTAAATACACCACCTTTGTAAAATTGGAAAACCGTTTTATCTGCTTCAATTGCTACGGAAACTGGTCCTTTTGCTACTGCAACTTTTAAACTGTCTTCATCATTTTGTGGAACATCTTCATGTCCAGAAACAGTTGTTTGTTTCGTGCAAGACGTATCGCAACTTCCTTCTGACCCGGTATATGGATATGCTTTCTCGGAGCAGATACCACCATTGTTCATGATAAATTCAAATGCATTGTCCATTAAACCACCTTCACATCCATGATCCGTTGAATCACAATCCACTAAATTTTGTTCACTCAAGCTAATAAGTTCCCCAGTAGCAATTTGTGCTGCACCTTCAACCGCACCAGTCGTACTGAAACTCCAGCAACTACCACATTGTCCTTGGTTTTTTACATCTGTTACTGCACCTTTTTTAACCCAATCAATACTATCTGGTGTTTCCGATAACGATGCTTTTAAATTATTATTATAATTTTTTTTGCGTCGTAAATAGGTATTTTTGGATTTGTAACCAGTATATACTTTTACAAATTCTTCTGCAGTTAAATGTGAAAATTCATTATGTCCTACTGTATAGGTCAATCCTGGCAATTTATTATGTTCTACAATAAATTTATCGTTTTCTGCGAATGTTAACATAGCTTTTGCTTCTTCTTCAAGCGATTTGAATTCATGTTCAAATTTATGTTTCCATACGTTAAATTTTGTTTTCAAACTTATGAGATCAGATTCTAAGTTAAATCCTTCATAATTAATATTGTATGCATTACAACATGTTGTTGTGATTGCAACTAATGCAAGTAGTAGTATTGTTTTCATTGTTGTTTTTTATTTTATTTTTTGTCGTTTGTTTGCTTAATTCGATATAGATAAATAAAATATTATTTTGTTTACTTTGTTTTTTGTTTTGTTTGTTTTCTTTTCTATACACCTTACACATTGTAGATTGTAGATATGTTGATGTATATGACATTAATATAGTTTTCAATTATTGTAATAAAATAATTTGTAAAAAAAGAAGTGGTAATAAATCCAATGGTATTTACCTGCTATTCAGCTCACAAATACCTCAATCAAAGGACCAGTTTTTCAAGAAGAATTAGAATATGGTGCATAGGTTTCGCTGACCAGCATTAGCATCCGAATAGCACCCAGGGAGTACACGATTCATTAAAATAGTTCGCCTGGATGACACACCAATTTCCAATTCATAAATGAACGATTACCAGGTATTTACTTGCGCACTGTTCTACTTTTAATACTATAGCCATGCTGCGCAACCTCTACGGTATTCTAAAGGAACTATTAAGTATAATATTATATCCTATATATGAAATCGTAAAATCATGTGGTTCGCGTTGTATTTACCTGCTAGAGGATAAATACACTACATAGCATTATAAATGATATTCCTATAGCATACAACATAGACATAGCCTTGCGGGCTTGGATAGAGCTAGCCAGGCTAGCCCAGCTAGTCGGAACACACGACGCTCATATAGCCCAGCTAGCTCCATTTATTATAAAACTTGAAATTATCTGTTACGGATTTTACGGAGATTTATCCGGATTTTTTTTTTATTAAAGCCCGTGGGATTCCATAGTCCTACGGCTTAAGGCAGGCACATGTTTGCTTAAAAGTTAAAATAACAGGAGAATAGCATTGTTTTTTTGACCGAAATATTTGATGAAAACCGATAATTTTGAGCTAAATGCATAAATCTCACATTTTTCAACATGGACACAGCATGGGCTGTACGGAAACCCGTACAGGATAAATGCAAAAAAATCTATTGATCTAAATGTCTAATTTTATCGGAGATTTTACACTCATAAATACACGCTAATGATATTCCCCTATTGTTTATCAGCCCTTTTTTACCTTTTTTTTTTCTTTTT
>LT649692.1:0-15889 GCA_900128395.1 Stramenopiles sp. TOSAG23-2
AACCATAAAAATGTACTTGCACTTGCAATTTGCACACGGATATGTGCCCTATCGACATCATGTCCACCTTCCACCATGCCCCATAATTTAATTTGATATTCTTCCTCCGTCCTAGCAGCCAATACAGCTTCATCGACTGTTATGAAACGTTTTATAACTGCCATACCAATAGATAATGATTTACATACAGTTGTCACAGAATATAATGCACACAATTCACTATTGCTTAAATTGCGTAAAATTGTATCTAATTCATCCAAACAATTATCTGAATGTTGTGGTTTCATAATTGTTTGTGTAGTACCTAATTGAATATTAAATTCATCGGACATCCAATCGATGATAGGATCCCATATTTCTCTTTGTTGTAATAATAATTCTTTTTGATCACTTTCATCTGCACGAAAACATATGGTATCTGTTATTAAATATCGTTTCAATTCAACAATAACATCTTCGATACATTCAGGATATTGATCAATATATGCACATACAATCGCAGTTAATGGCATAATAGAAGGTTCAATTTTTGTTTTTTGATTATCCCATTCTTGTGCAATTGCAAATGCTAGTTCCTCATTTGGTGTTTTAATAATATTTTTACGTGGTGTACGTACAGGTTTATCATCTAATTGGATCAACCAAGTATTTTCATTATCATCATGCATATGTGTAGCATTTTTATAAAATTTTGTCAATCCACGTATTGATTGTGCTGGTGCAACTTGTGCACCACCAAATGATTTTAAAATTTGTTGTGCAGTTTCACTATTATTAGTATCACTATTATTTAATGGTAATGTTAAATGTGAAAAAAATCTTTTATCTTTTCTAATAGATTCTTTCAATCCATTTCTTTTTAATACGTTGGTATTTTTATTATTTAATGGTAATGTTAAATGTGAAAAAAATCTTTTATCTTTTCTAATAGATTCTTTCAATCCATTTCTTTTTAATACGTTGGTATTTTTAATAATATTATTTTGTGTACGTCTTGCAATGAATTTCAACATGTTGGTTTTTGTTGTTGTTGGTGGTGGTGGTGGTGATGTTGGTGGTGTTGGTGTTGTTGTTGTTAAGATATGTATTTTTTAATATTATCAATTTGTTAATACCTGTAATGAATAATCGAATACATTTAAAAAACCCACACTTTTTTTTACTGTTTTTACCTTATTATTTGAAAATTTCAGCTCGTCTTTCGTCTTGTGGTAGAGAGGATCCGATCTAGTCTTGTGACGTTCAACCATTCAGCACGGAACATCACATCACTCCAGCACTGCCACAGCACCTGTTTATGAAAGGTGACAAATGACATATGATGTGGTGCAATATGGCATATAATAATATAATAACGACGAGGCCCGGATGATGTGACAGATATAGAATATAGATGTACATATAGATGATATAGATACGTTACAGTATGTAGATAGATAAGATTAATATATATATATATATATATAGAACTCTCCGCCATTCCCTTGAAACAATAACATATAGTTTAATCCTACGTTATAATATCAATTTACAAACACACACACGTACTTACCATGAAGAAAACAAAAACAAAAAAACAATCGTTTGCCAATCCATTGTATAGAAACAGTACCGTTTCTAAAGCAGTTAAAAAATTAGAAATGACTGTAAATATGAAACAATCCAAACACAATAAAAATTTGTCCGACACTTCGCTTTCGCAAGTTGAAAGTGATGACGATGATGATAACGATGAATTGGAAAAAATGGTCCAAGAAAATATCGATATAATTGAAAAAAAGCGTCCATTAGAAAAACCAAGTTGCGAAATGGTTCCTTAAATGAGAATATGCTGTATAAAAAAAAAAGCAGCTTTGGTCGAATAAATGTTGGGGGTGAAAAGGCTTGGTCGTATACTTTATCGCGTCATCTACATGAAGTTGATAAAAATATGTGGCCATTTATTTGTAGCATGGCTGTCTATGGTGTAAGTTTGGCAATATTATCATATGTGCCAGAATATCACAGACATCAAAAAATATTGAAAAATGTAAATGCAACATTATATAATACAAGTAATGCCGCATCACCGATTTACCATACAGATCTAATATATATGATTAATATGGCAGAAGGGAAGTGGAAAGATGGTGGATACCAATGCTTATGTGAGAGGGTATAGGGTGTTTGATAAAAGTATTTGCACAAAAAGTTTCAATGTGTAACGAAGTCTCGATTTAATTACTACCGCTACTGGTGGTATATATAATGGGTGTTAATCCTCCATTATATATTTTTGATATTTATTTTTTTTTTATTTACAAAATTTTTCTGTTGTATTATAATAATTTCTTTATCTTAGAGTGCTATAATATTCGCATGGTGCCAACCACAAAATTGCAATGGCCAATATTTCATTGGAGAGATCCAAAAAACATATTAACATGGCGTATATATACATATGAAATAAACGATGTATACAAAATATTGAAAGGAAGAATATAGAATAAACAGAATCAGGTTTAGATATAATTGTGCGTATATAATTAATTTTGTATATGTAATCAGTTTTTTGTTTATATATTTATATACATATATACGTAATTTATGATAGTTTAATATATTATCATTCATTATACAAATAAAAGAATTAGCTCAATAAATATAGAAGAATTAGCTCAATAAATAGATAGATATTTATTCATAATACTAATAAATCATGAGATTAGATCAATTAACTGATGGTTTGAACTCCACGGAGCCAGAAGTTGTATGTAAAACATTACAAAACTTTCGCAATTTAATTATATTAAATTTAGCGGGAAATTTAAATGGCAG
This sequence comes from Stramenopiles sp. TOSAG23-2, assembly GCA_900128395.1. Lineage (NCBI taxonomy): Eukaryota > Stramenopiles sp. TOSAG23-2. Next base: position 2,818 of record LT649692.1, read on the forward strand.
TAATACGCAAGAAGACCAGAATGGCTCAAATTTGCCAACCAGTACCTCAAATGGATTATCTAGTATATTATTATTCCGTCAACCAATGTCTACTCCAACATCGTTGTTTTTAGAGTTTTGTACATCATCTCCGAAATTAGAGGAACTGTTTACCATTTGGCAACTTGGCAATGAAAAGGTGTGTGTTGAAATAATTGAAACTTTTGCATTAATGTTGACGATTGGACGTCATGATGCAATCGGCCAAGCAACAAAACGTATTATACGTGAAAGAATTGATGACGGTGTAACAAATATTATTAATAAAAGTGGTTCGATTCAAGCCATACCATATATGAAATTATTTACGGCAATTACTAGGCAAGGTATGATATCAACCAGTACATTATTATCAAAGTTAAAAGTTTCTTTTAAATCTATTTTAAAAGCTATTAGTAACTCTGGTAAAAGTAGCAGTAACAGCAATGATGGAAATAATGTAAGCAATAATAAGCAAAAACGACGATTTCGTTACAATAATACATCGGAAAGTTTAAAGTTACGATTCGAAGGTGTACGTTTTATGTTAGGTCTTTTACAATGCGGTGCTCCAGATATTCAACAGGAAATGTTAGAGCATAAAGGTTTTGTACAAACTTTAATAACAGGAATATCACAAGATCATATATTAATTGTTGAAGATACATTATCAACTTTTGAAAAAAATGTATTGACGTCATCTAGATTATCACGATCGTTAAAAAAACGTGTATTTGGTGCCATGGTATTACGCAGTATAATTAAGCTTATTACGAAAAATTATTGTACAAATTCATTTGAAACTAGTAGTAATTATAGCAATAAAAATAAAAATCAGCAATATATTTCTGGAATTGTAGAAGGAGATGCAAATATATCGAATAGGGATACTGATAATCATAGTAATAGTAACAAGCACAATAATACTAATACTGCTAATAATAATAATAATAATAATTCAAATGCTAGGAAAAAAGCATCGTTAATAGGAATTGACTTTTTGCGAACTTTATTATGTGGAAATAATGGTAAAATATTTTTTAGTAATACTACTAATGCAAATAACACAAAAACCAACAATATAATAAAATGCAGTCCGCTAATACACGAAGTAATTCACCAGTTATCGCCACTGCGTTTTGACAACCATCGAAAGTTAATATTAGATATATTACAAGTCCATCCGATGGCTATTGAAAAATATATATTACAATTGCCTTTTAGTATAGAACCAGCGTCAACACCGAAGTGGTATGCCGCGGTTGTATTACTGAAACAAATTTTTGAAATTGGTGAATTTATCGACTATGTGCATAAAATCAACTTTAACAATAATCAATTACAACATCAACGTATTTTAAAAATAATTGTACCTGTTAACAATATAAAGCAAGTCATCGGACGTGGACTGCTACATAAAGATAGCAAAATATGTTTTGCATCTTTAAAATTACTTGAATCTGTTTTAAACCGTTTAGATAAGTGTCAGTCTATTTTCACTGCAAATAATAATGGCGATCATGCCAATCGTAAAAAAGAATTAAATACAAAATTGAGAGCGATGCTTCCATCATTCGGTGTTTTACAAAGCACTTTGGCAAAGCAAATGAAAAATTATATAAAAAATGACAAAGTAGCAAAAGAATCTTCTTCGAATAATGATGATGCTAGTAACGATACTTTCACTACTGTAATATCCCTTTTAGAATGTATAAAATATTACATAAAGCTTTTCCCCGCCGCCGCAAGCGATACGCAATTTGATGCTAGTCGTTTCATGGATGTTATAAATGTGGAAAAAGTCTGGAAGTTGTGTACTAATTCAATTTTAAATGTAATACATGAAAGTGCTAAAAACAACTTGTTTCATTGGAATAGATTTTTAAAATCAAATAATCAAATCTCACCCTTAAATAAAATTTTACAAATTTATATTTGCGAAGAGAAAAGTGCAAATGATGAGCGAAAAACAGTATTACAATATGAGGAAGAACGTATATTAGCTAAAAAGGTTATCTTTCAAAGTATCCTCTCCGTTGGTCTATTTTCTAGCAATAGCAGTGACATTATTAGTGGCAATGATAATATACATAATACGTATAGTGAACTTTTGAAACGTAGAGAATTGAAATTATGGCTGGAAAATATAACTACATCAATACATGTACAAATATTTGACAAGGCACTTTGCCAAATTGTGCAAAAGCCATTAAATTTCTTGCCATCATCAACGACAACTAATACAACAGCAGATCCCAAAAATATCACTGCAATACAGTTCTCATCTTTTACAATTGCTATGCAATCGTTGCTGGTAAATTATATCACAGAAAATGGACCTCGAAAAATACCTAAAGCATATGTTAATATAGAGGAAATTGTTATCAGATATGTAATAGATGGCTTACGAAGTTTGATAAGAGTATGGCCAAGGCCATATGATGTATTTGCATTAATAAAGCTAATATTGGTTACAGATGAAGATATTGAAATGCCGGTATACCCTTTGTCAACAATAAATACTTGCTTAGTAAATGCAGTCATATTTATGGATGTAGTTATTAAGAACTATTCATTAGCTATGCATTTGAAAACAGATAAAGATATTAACTACGATAATTACATTGCAAAAATTGCACTTATCACGCAAACATACAAAGACAATAAAGCGTCTGTAAATGCTACAGTTTTTAATGATTTTCTTAATAATATTATTTCATCTGACGTAGTATATTCAAGTAAAGAATTAAAGAAACTGTTGGATTGGATAGATACGTCTGAAGAAATTGAAAATCAAGCAAATGATACTTTGTTTGATTTAAAAGCTGTTGCAACATTGTTCGAAAGTGACAACACCAATGACATTGACAATGAAGATAATAAATTGATCAAGTTGTTGTCTTTGGTCCCAACAGATGTATTACTAATGCAACTTTTAAAATCGAAAAATAAAATTTTATCCATGTTAAATAGTAAGAAGCATAATGATTTTATCATAAATGCGTTGAAAATGCAAAATGACGGGCTTCTTTTTGACAAACAGGGAGATGATAAATCAATGTCAAATTTATCTGCATATTGCATTTACGATGCAAGCAGAAGCAATATTTTAAATCTAATTTTTAAAAGATTTAGCTATGGAATATATGACAATATGGATTTTTTGTGGGATCTTATTAATATTGAATCTATGGCTCAAAATACTACTGGAAACGACGTCTACCTTTTTGAAGTTTTAAATTGTTTTATTGCGCATTTAAATACACACAAAGTGCTTTTGTCGCTTACAAATAATGGAGTTATAAATATCGACAAGAGGCAAATTGATTTCATACGAAGTAGTTGCAGAATACTATCTAAATGCAGTGACCAGATAAAAAAACTAAAACTTGAAATATTTCATAAAACACAAGAAGATATATATGAATGTTTGCGCACATGCATTGAGGAGGTTGATAATACCAAAGCAAATGGCAGTGATGACAGTGAACAATTTCTGGACACTGTTGAAACAATTTCATACATGTGTGATTTAATTGAATCAAATAGTAAACTAGAATTAGCAATGTTGCTAGTGCAAAAACTTGAACAAGCTACCATGAAAAAGCGAAAACAGATTATTTTTACTCCATTTCAACGGAAGATTTTGTCGCTTTTGATAACCGGTGCGGCAACCAATTTATCAGAATCGCAAAACATTACCGGGACATTAAAACTGTTCAAACTATGCACTACTGTCCTTTGCCAAGGCAGTGGCCGCAATGATGATATTGATCAACATGATGCAACTGTATTAGATGAAAGTTGTTTGATTTTAACTAAATGTTTAGCATTTGTGCATACTAACGTTTTTTTAAATTATATCACGAACGAAGTGCTTGAGTTTTTATGGAATAATTGCACAAATTTAATACGAGGAGAAATTCTCTCCATCTTAACTTCCATAACAAGTAAATTTTCGAATCAAATTATAGTTTTATTAAAAGAAAAAGTAGATGCAATTAAAAATGGGTCAAGTATTGATATTACGCATTGGTCTCCATACTTGTCAACAATATTAATATTGTTTTCGAAGGTAAATAATGATGATAATCGCAACAAAGCATATTCTGTCTTAAAAAGTGAATTGTTATGTAATATTTTGTTACAAGTATTATCAACTACTGATCCCAATATTTTAAAACAAATTAAACTTAAATCGGTCAAAACAGCTTGCTCAATCCTTCGGTTATTTTGGTGGCATTGCAATAAAGACATGGCAGAGGAGGGAAAAGTTGTTAATAATGATGAATATTCGCAACATCAAATATTACGTCAATGGTCTTTACAAATTCAAATGCTATCCAGCAACAAAAAGGCATGTGGAACACCTTTATGTCTTGCGTTTTACACTGTGTTAACAGACATAATAAATGGAAAAACTGAAATGGAAGAAAATTTTATGACTGGTGATAGTAACGATACGGAATTGCATGATGGCAATAGAAATAGTAACCTTGTATCAAATGTGATTTATACCTGTATGGGTCAACTAGTTGTATTGAGGTCTCGTGCTGAAAGTGCCAGTTTGCAAAAGAGGACCTGGATTAAATGCTTAGAAGAATGTATTGATTTCAACAATCGCATTAGCGATAGCAACAATAGTGAGAGCGAAGGAGCAGGTAGCAATGCGAAAAGTTTTTCAAATCAAGGGTTATCTAAAAAATTAGATACAATATTCCCAGCATTTGTTAAAGCATGTTTGAAATATGGGTATTTTGATAAGAAATTGATATCTATACTTAATGACGTTATCTTAATTCTGTTTGAAAATCGAGTAATATCTGCAACAAATGCTTCATTGCCTATTGTAAATATTTTCGATATGGTGATAGGGCATAGTAAATTTCGTGAAATAGTAAATTTAAAAGATCAGACTTGGATATTTACTTTAATTTACACATTAGCAAAAATTGATATGAAAAGTTGTTTATCAAATCAACGTGTACAATTTGTGTATCCAATATTGCTAGCTGCGTATGGGGCATCATTATCTAATGTAGATAAAGCCATTGTCCGATTTTTATTTTTGCCTTTGAAAATTAATCCAAGGACTGGAGATATAAATTCAATCGATACATTCACTTTCTTAACAGATGTACATTATGCATATGATGAAAATATCAAGATTCAAATGTCCAAAATTAGTAATTCTGAGAAGAGAACTAGTGAAAATGATAATGATGCTGATGATGGAGTATTATCCAGTTGGTTGTATCATGAAACAAACGGTTTATCGCTAACGAAATTAAAACAAACTCTTGAAAATTTTCCAATACGACGAACTATTGATGAGATGTACTACTTTGATGGCGACTATGATAATGATGCAAGGAACAATTCTGATTCTGTTGCACAAGCATCATTATATGATCCGTTGTATATAATCTTAACAATGAATATGGAATTGCTACAATCAAAAGAAATTTTAAATGTTAAAAATTTATTTGGAACAAATGTGTCATTTCTTCACTTTGCAATTTTTTCGTTGTCATCGGAATCTTCGTTTGTAAGGCAACAAAGTTACGAGTTCATATCAAAATTGTTTTCAATATTAGAAAATCATGTAAATATGTTTTCTAGTAAATTAGATTACAAAGATCCATTTCCAGAAGGGAAAGAGATATTAACCTGTTTACGCAGCTTGAAAAACTCGATTACAGAGGAAAATGAACAATTACCTGGTATGGTATGTGCATTTATATGTGAAGGTATTAACATTTTACGGCGTGTGAATCATTGTGTTTATCCTCTTATAAACAAATTTCTGCTATCACGGCCATTTTTAGATTTAACGGATGTACCGATGTATTATACATTATTTAGCAGTGGAACGCCAACATATAGAATTGAACGAATGTGGATTTTAAAAACATTATGTTTCGGAGAACGTTCACAATATGATTTGAAGTTGTTCTCAAGACGGCATGTATACAGTATGTTAATTGCACTATTTGATTCCCCTGCATCTGATCACGTGACTCGCCCCGTCATCTTGAAAATTTTTAATCGTGTACTTGCTGTTAAAGGATCTTTGAACACATTATTTCGATGTGGTTTTATCTCGTGGCTCCCAATTTTAGCATTAAAAGATCATATGAAATATTTATCTTATTCCATAGATGCTTGGTTTTTAATATTTGAGCAAATTCAAGATTATATGCTTTTTCAAAATGAAAATGACAAGGAGATAGAAGATGATGATGATAACAAGATGGATCTTTCTTCAAATGATGATGACAGTGATGAAGAAAATGATGATGGTGATTTCATGTCCAAAATTCATCATGAAGATTTTAAAATGCTACAAATAAATTTAGATTTTGCAATTACCAATATATTGTTTGAGCTAATGTCGAAAATAAAAGGTATTAGTAATAGTGAAAGTGAAGGTGCAAAATATAAAGAATTGTTAAAGAAGATATTGGATTTATCTGCTCAAAGTGCTATGTATTTAAAACCTGAATTGATAATGACGTTTAGTTATGATAAAGGAATGTTACTGGTAGATCTGTCAAAGAATAATGAAAAGAATGAAGAATCTGACTTTGAACTATTAAAATTAACTTTAGAAAATATATGTTTGCGCCTTTCATCAAGTGCAAATCAAGATCAAAATAATAATAATAATAATAATAATAATAATAATAATAATACGGCTGATGATACATTGATGAAGTTAGAATCGATCATATCATGGTCATTTGATACATATGCAGCTATGCGTGATAATTATGCTAGTATTAATAACAATAGTAACGTATCATTGACAATGTTTGGAGGAAATATGGGGAATTTTTTAAACTCATTGCCGAAACCTATGTTGAACAAAATCAATTATTCCTTACGATGTCGTCGTTCTGCTTCAAATTTTCAACATGCACTATACAATAGCAATAGCGAAGCAGATATATATTTAGATGGATGGATCACTTCAATGAATGCATCTGAAAAAATTTTGACCGAAGTTATTGTCCCAATTACCATCATTGATGATGCTGATGAAGTTGATGGTGGAAAGAAAATAATGAGCGGTAATAATAAGAAAAAACGTAGAATGAATGATGATGATAATAATAATAAGAAGAAGAATTCCAGCAGCAATAGCAATAATGATGATAATAATAATAATAGTAAGAAGAAGAAGCAAAAAACAAAAGTTCCAGCTGTTACTACTCGAACTACTAGGTCAATGGTTCAAAAACGAACAAGTAAAAGGCATAAAAAGATGTAGTTGATCAGAGAATTAATACAATTTCTTTTGTTGATAAACTATTATATACTCCCGTACACATTTTTATAAAACATTTATTATGATGAAGAAGTGTACGAGCTCCCAAGATCCTACGAGTACGTATTTTCAGTTTTGTAAAAATGTTAATCTAATTTTTCTTCTATATTCAGTATATATAATTGTATTATTTTACTTTTTTTAATATAATATAAATATATATAAATATCTTTCAATTCCATCCACACATTTTAATTGGGCTTTTTTTTACAATAAATTTTAATAACGATTATTATTGACACATATGAAAAATATCATCGTCTTAATCCATTTTCTTCCTGTATTTAATATGTCTTTTTTCATTTGGTAATGAAAAATATAATAATACTATTCCAAAAAACATTAAAGGCACGCCATATATTATTGCATGGCTAGTGTAAAACCAAAATGCCAATACAAGTGATGCAAATAATGATACAACAATTAAAAATTCTTTATCCACCGCCATGCTTTCACCGTTTTATTATTATGTATGTATTATATATATGTATATATATATATATGGTTGGTTCTTATCCTATTGTCTATCTATATATATATATATATACACACACATATATATATCTTCTTACATGTATATATCTATCCATTATATAACTACTGTATCATTGAATTCAATTATTTCTATTACTTGTATATTATTATACGTGCATAGTGCATATTAATATAGTGCCCATATTATTTTAAAAATATAATACTATACCTGGTAAGTATATATATTTGTATACTAAGATTCATATTTGAAATATATTTTTATACAACAATATTATAGCACTATATATATTACATGTATAGCACTATAATACTCTCTACTATTGTACAAATTATGATGGCATTCATCCATTCATCCGTCTATTTATATATAATATACACGTAAATTATAATATAATCTTACAATTTTGACATTTGTGCAGCTTTTCGAGGAATCAAACATAATATTCTAGCCTCGCAACTTTGCCTTTCTGGTGCATCTTTACTTGTTCCTTCATCATCAAAGGATGAATGTAGTGTTGGTTGAAATGGTTTTAACTCTGAATCATATGTTTTAATTAAAAGTACTTCCGTATTAAGCATCGATGGGTAATAATACCATTGATGTAGTTCATTATATAGACTTGAATAAAAATCTAATGATGCTTCACCACCCATACCACTACTACCACTCATACCACGTCCACCACCTACACTACTTCTACAAAGCTCGTTCATACCAACTGTTCTAGCATCGCATACTCCTAATGGAAACCTCGTTAATGGAATCTTTGAAATATTCCGCCATGAATTTACCATTACTAATCGTGAGTTATATAATTCCTCGATTTGTACTCCAGCTTCTTTCATTTGATCTACTATTCCAAAAGTTGCCTTTCCACCTATACCTTTGTATGATTGGATTATAGCATCTTGATAATCTTCGCAAAAATCATTATGAACAAATTGTATTGGGCCTGCAACTGCAGTGAATAATTTTCCTAGCGGACCATCCGAATCGCCTGATTTTCGCACTAAATGACCATTGCAAAAAGTCCTTGTTGCACCAGTCATACGTTTAACTAAATTTTCTATTTCACGATAATATATATCTGCAACGTGTTCAGGGTCATCCCAATTTGAAACATTTGATTTGTGATGTTCCAGTTGAAATCCTGTTTTATCTAATGCAAAAGTGTTATCTTCCAGTCTGGCATTCAAAACAATTTTGCGTTCACCATGTAATAATTTTGCAACACTTCTACTGCTATTTTTTAAAATATATTGAAGTTCTTTCCGACCTTCTTTATTTTTAAATATAGATCCGAACACATTCGTTATTGCAGCTTTATCAAATGTACCTTTTGCATCGGTTTTTGAAAAAGAACCAGCTAAATCTACATCGCCACTAAGAGTATATTTTTTTAATAAAGATGCAAATTGAATAATACTTTCACCTTGCGCACGTATGGGATCTCCATCCGGGCTTGCAGACTTGCGATAATTAAATTGGCCATATGTACCCTTCATTCTGTGTATTATAATAAATAAAATGATGTATATGTATTTTGTCGTATATATTGTATACACCTTGTATTTTTTAAATGCCAGCGTTTCTGTGTGTATTGATATCACGCCAAAAGCAAATAGCTATATAGTCTACTGTAAAAATAAAAAATGTTAATGTAAAAACCTTTCTGGCTTCCGCCTTTTTAATATTATACGTATTATTAGACTAAATATTATTATTATTATATAGCTAAAGAACAAAGAACTATATTAGAAGAAGTTAATGTACCAGCCGCCTGAAGTTAAAGTATAATAGTCTGGAGGAAAAGTTGGAAGTCTGTGATTTTAATGCTGTGTTCTTATAAAATTGACAAAGTTCAACTCTACAACACATTTTTTTTTGAAAAAAACTGTACTTCTTACTATACAATTAATAGGTAATTCAATTTTTACAAATGTCGAGCTGCTACATGTATAACATGTAAAAAAAAAGATGATTAAAAAGATCAACAACACTGCTGCACTGTATTTATAATACTACTGGAACAGTGCAACAATATTACAGGTATAATAGTAAGAAGATTAAAAAACAGATGATAAATAAAGATATTCTTCTGCTATATTATCTATATTTGAAATACATATTTAGCAGCATCTAGTATATATTGTATTAACCAAACAAATTTCATACTTGTCTTATAAAATCTTGGCACTAACCAATATCAAACATATTCTGTGCCTGGTTTTTTAAAATTACGATACTATTCTCTAAATGGAAACGTTTAATGATTATATAATAGGCCCGATATTATCTTTATCTTCACAAGCAATTACAAATATACCATTTATCCGGAAACATTTATTTGGTACAGCTGATGGAAAAGATGTCAATCTTCCACCAGTAGCTCATTTTGGCGAATTAGTCAAATTACTACAAAAGTTTTCTGTATGGGGAAGACATAATATAGATAGAAATCTTGCTAATAAACTTGGTCATATATATTGTTGGATACCACCACCTGGATTTGGTGGAGGAAACGTCAAGTTAATTGTAAACATCTCAGAACCAGAGCTAGTGAAGAAGGTCTTGCAAGATACAAAAATATTTCCAACAAGAGGAAAAACAGGACTTTCAGATACTGTCGGGGAAGGTTTGGTAGAATTACCCACAGGGGATATACACTCTTTTCACCGGCGAATTATTGGTTCTTTGCTTACACATAAACATTTAATAAATTATGTGGAAACAATACGCGAAGAAACTGAGGTTTTAGTTGCAAAATGGTTTAAAAATGAAAATGAAAATACAACTGTAAATGCACATTACGATTTAACTTCATGTGCACAAGAAATTATTGGTATAATCGGTCTTGGCCAAAGATTTGGTGCTCAACATATGACAGAAGAGGAAAATACAAGTGTGTCCGAAACTGCATTTATGATGCGAAGAGCAGCCTTATCAACAGCTCTAGGCGCTACTACTTTAAGCTTAATTTCTTCATCCAAGGATAATGCTGATGAGTCACGAATTAGAAAAGATGGCTATAAAGAAACTATTGATAGAATTGATATTGCTTTGAGAAGCGAAAAAGGGAATATGATTAATGCCATGAAAACAGCTGTAGATGATTATGGTGAAGATGGAGATCCGCGCAAGTTTACTTTACAGGAAATTATTGACGAATTTATTACAATTCGTGGTGCCGGGCATGAAACTACAAGCAATACCTTATCATGGGTTTTATTGCTACTAGCACAAAATCCAGACAAGCAAAATGAATTGTTTTTCGAGGTAAACAATGTTATTGCTGGTGTGACAGCAACATTTAAAGAAGCAGAAAACTTAGATTTCACAAAAATGTGCATATATGAAGCACTACGTTTGTATCCTACTGTGCCATCTTTTCCTCGTTTATCTGTTGAGGATACTACTTTAGGCGGATACGATTTACCGGCAGGCACCCTAGTATTTGTATCACAATCTGTTATGAATATTAGACATGATCTATGGGGTAATGACGCAAAGAAATTTCATCCAAGACGTTTTGATCGGGAAGATTACTCGTTGGAACTAGTTCAATCAATGCCAAAAGGTTGCCCAGGTTTTGAAGACAATGCAGAACCAGGACCATTATTTGGATTTGCGCCGTTTGGGGCTGGAAAGCGCACATGCCCTGGACAAAGATTAGCACTGTTAGAAAGTACTATTATACTTTCATCGTTGATAAAGCATTTTCAGATTGAATTAGCAAATCCCAATAAAACAGTTAGAGATTTAAGTGATATCACATTAGGGCCAAAAGATGGTTTATATTTAAAGTTGAAGAAAAGAAATACAAAATCAAATTTGTAAAAAGGAATTGTTAAGAGAAAAAAATGTTGATTTAGTCGTGTTTAAATACTGTTTTTTGAGTATAACCCGCGTGTGTAATTTTATATCTCAGAATATTATGATATTATATAATATATGATATAAAAAATTCTCTTATTTATAAGTTAAAGATTTTATTTACTCATACTGTATATATATATATATTATATATATGTATATAATATATATATATAATTACCAGAAATAATAATTATCGTATGATATATATATTTTAATAATTAAAAGTAATATTTTTTTTAAAAATATAAAAAAATATTAATTTTTTAATACTCGTATAATGATGGTTAAAATCTACGAAGTCATTATAATATTTTTACAACCTTCTCGTGTTAAGTAATATGCTCAATACTCAATCGCAAGAATAATATGTTATCCTACTAAATAGTAAAGCTCTAATGCACCTCCTGCATTAATAATTAAATATAAAATAATATTATTTGACGAGATATGCATAAAATTTTTTACACACAATTTAATCGGTTATTGATAAAAGCTAGAAATGAATATGCATGTGTAGTATAATATGCATGTATGGTGTATAATATGTACTTCGTATATTCTTTTACTCTGTGTATATTTTTTACGCATTTACTATGCGGCCGAGAGTTTATATATATATGTGTATTTAACTAATGTTTGGAAAACCTATGGACTGTTCACATCACTTTCATCGAGAGTGTTATGCTGGATTCAGACCTAATACTTGCGCTTATCCCCCTTAGTATTAGCTTGGCAACTGCCTTGCGGCGGCGCAGAGAGTTTTAAAAATAGTCGGGAGTAATTATATTAATAACATCAAGTATAAATATGATAAACAGAAAAGTGCAAAACATGGCAGAAAAAACACAATTTTCACGTGTAAAATGTTGAAAGGCCTGTGCCAATGCTATTTCCATATAAATATTAAAAACACTTCATATGGAGAATTGTTTGTCATTACTACTATATACTAGTACTATAGAAAATAACAAAAAAATCTCTATTTCCAATTTCAACGTGCCAACAACAACCGTTATTATTATTATTATTATTATTTTTGTCCAATGCACCATGCACCAATATTATTATATTTTAATTATTGCTTATTATTTATTGAGAATATAATAACATGTTCTTCAAGGAAACAACAGATAGAGATATACATTCAATTTCATTGTTGTGTTCTTTTTTTTGTTGTTGTTTTTTTTTTTGTTTGTGTTTGATACACATATAAATAGATAAAGAGGTAGGAAACAGCAGAAATAGATAGTTACAAATTCATTTTTTCCAGTTGTTTTTTGACATTTATATATATTTTAAAGGATGACACGAAAAAAAAGACCAAGTTCGGCACATGCAAGAACAACAAAAAA
>LT649695.1:0-15779 GCA_900128395.1 Stramenopiles sp. TOSAG23-2
TTTCGTCCTGTCGCATATGAACATAGCAGGGCAACACTAGAGATAGTTGCCATGCGGCATGCTGCATCATGCTGCCATGATTTTAGCAATAGTGCACTATACTTGTGTGGTAAAAAAAAAAAAAACAAAAAAAAACAGTATGCGTAAAAAAATAAAGGTATTGCAATTTACCTGCGATTTTACTGCAATTTACCTGCGATTTTCCTGCGATTTACTTGCGATTTTCCTGCGATTTTCCTGCGATTTTCCTGCGATTTTCCTGCGATTTTCCTGCGATTTACCTGATGCGATTATTTCATCTTAAAATTATAAATTTCCTCCTATCGCTGAATAATATACTAAGAAGTACACCTATGCATTAAGCACACCAGACAATTTCCACACGATAATAGTATATACATATAACAATACGTACAAGTCACAAGATATTATATGGTAACAGCGACAGCCAATACATACTACAACAATATCGTATACATCGATACAGCACAACACTATCACACACTATTTATGAATGGGTAGTACGGTAGTACTATACTTAATACTGTACAACAACGAATACGATATTACACTACGCCTCGACTACAATCAGAAAACCAATATCCCCTATGATATTAAGCATTTGATATCAAACTGCCAAAATAAAAACCCTCCTTAACTCCAACGAATTCCATCGCTGTGCCACAAACACCAATCCAGACCTAGTGCAGGGCTCTCGCCGTACGGCAATTTTTTTTTTGGCTATTTATGCACATATAATTATATTGAAATACATTGTATATTTTATTCAACATAGTAAACTATGTGGATAGAACATAACAATAACAATTCCCCAACCATTGCCAATTAATACATTGACAACCTGTTAATATATATATATATATATATATTGCCAGGGAAAAATAATAGTAAGAGCATGAAAACAGATAAAATTGCAGTCGCAATGCATCAACAACAATCACAAGTAAATCACACTTCAAAAACACCAAGACGTGTCTCAGATAAAGGTGGTTCCTGGGAAGAGCATATCGACCCTGGCACTAATAAAATATATTATCACAATAAAATTACAAGTGTAAGTCAATGGGACAAACCACAAGGATATAATTTTCAAAATGCGATAAATCCAATTCATACTGTTACATCAATACCTCGACGAGTATCAAATAGTGATCAATGGGAAGAACATTTAGATAAAAATAGTGGCAAAATTTATTATCATAATAAAAGGACTAATATTACGCAATGGGAAAAACCGGCTAATTCTAATTTTGTTTCAACAAATAATATTGTTAATTCTCCAAGAACACCAAGAAAGACGTTTGAAATGGAGCAGGCAAATCCAATGAAACAGAACAGACAAAATAGGCAAAGTCGTAATTCTTGGTCGAATTTGAATAATAATGATATGCATGGCAGAAAAATTGACAAAGTGAAAGTGACGGAAAAGAAATTTTTTTATGCAAAAATGATTGGTATTTGCTGTTGTATATTTGTTATTTGCGGTGTAATTCTTAGTATTTTATTGGTTACTGCTGGTAAACGCGGTGGAAAAGGTGGTGTTCGTCCTTCTTCTGGTGGTGATCATCCAATTACAACGACTTTACCACCTAGTAATTCAGTAACTACAGCAATTCCGACACAACCACTTCCTGTTTCCAATCCAACACGTTTAGTTGGACAGGAGTTAAAAATCAATGGTTTATCATTGCAACAAGTAAATGATAATTTAAATGCGATAAAAATTGGTATTGCAAAATCATTAAATGTTGCAAACGATGATGTTATTATTGTTTCTGTCAGTGTTGGTAATAGAAGAAGAAGAGAAAGACGACAACGTGCAAGACGTCGTGGTAGAATGTTATTGCAGCAAAAGGTCAATCTTTTTTACAAGGTAAAAGTTTTAAATGATAATGCAGTAACAAAAATCATGGAAAAAATGAAATCGAATTCTGTTAAAGCTAATATTGTTGTTGAAATGGTCAAAGCTATACCAAATGTTAGTAAAGATGATATATCATTCTCTTCCACTGCACCTAGTAGTGAAGTTTATAATTCAGTTACTGCAACAACTCCACCACCAAAAGAAAATTTTAATTGGAGAGAATGTGGAAATGAAACGGTACCAAAAAATCAGCCAAGTGGGTGGCCAAAAGATGTTTTGCCTGGGATATCTACATTACCACAAAGTACCGCAAATATGATTTTGAGTTTGAAACGAATATCCGCAATAGATTGCTCTTCTGTTCCTGTTGCAAGATCATATGATGGAAATGTATGGGAAGGTACTTATCCAGAACCACATGATCCAAGCGAATGCGATACAAACACAAAAGAATGTAAAATTGAAACAAGCAATACAAATGTTGCCTATCGTATTGATGCATATGTGCAATTAAATGACGAACTTCGGACGAAAAATGAGACAATATCGCGGTTTCTTTTGCAGGCAACATATGGGGCTTCTCGAAATGACATTGGTGATTTCATTCAATCCCATGGAATGGAAGTAACATCATCAACAGTATCTAGTTACTTAGATAAGCAAATGAATATAATTTCACCAACTTTGTTAAGGGAACATTTTAGGAAACGAACGAATCCAAGAACACCTGTGAATAGCGCTGCTGGGGTTAAGAGGCACATATGTGAATCTGGTAGTCGTTTCCATCGCTTTTCTTTCAATCAACTAGATTTACAAAAAACATTGAATATTAGTACCTTAAATGAAAATACGGGTACATATGAATTAGCCATCGATGGTATACTTCGCACAGAGGTAGCTAGTTTAACAAGTATTAGTGGCGGCACAATATTGGCTGGCAATAATTATGTTATTTGTAAAGTTGAAGAATGGACTGGAACCGGCCGAGTTGTTTTTTATAATAGTGATAATAAATGTGCTGGAAACGATTTGAACATTGTCAATCCGTTGGTAAACTTCACAAATCCAAATTTGGATGTAACACAGGTATTTGGGACAAATGATGTTGATATTTACGATTTACAACTTCCTGATCAAGATGCCATTTTAATTACAAAATATAAATCTACTTGCAATGAGAAACAACTACATGGAGTTGGTTTCATCAAATTATCTGGAAGAGGAAGCGACAAAACATTTTATAAGCATGACCCACGTTTAAAATTACTAGATAATAGTTTTGAAAAGCCTGTAAATGTTTCGGCGTTTGAAGATACTGCAATGATGTGCCCAAGTGTACCTAAAACATTTTTAAACCGTGATAAATGCGTCCGACTAGCAAAAGCATGTTCTCCATTACAATTTACAAGCGGTTTGCTACCATTAAATAGCTCAAATTTACGATTATGGTACACGGCAAATCAACGGCATGTACATTATTTAACTGGATTGCGATTAGAATCACCATACGATACCAAAGTTTGTGAAATTAATGGATATACCCGATGGAAAAAAATAAATAATGGACCATGTAGTGGTGGTATAACCCCAATTTTAGTGGGAACGACGACAAATGATACTATCGTGAACGCCTTAGTTGCTTCCACGGATTCCAATCCATTTATACGAGATATTAATGTATATTGGAAAAATAATGCTGGTTGCGATAAGACATTAAATATTGATGTTGGTGGCGTAGGTGCAAAAGTTGAAGCAAGTAATATATGTTGGCAACATGTTCATGAACATGAATACAACGTTTACGATTTTACATATTGGACCATACAACACGATGGTAATAAAATTGCAAAACAATTTGGAAGGCCTAATCCAATTACTAAATTTGCAATTGATGGACGTGTTGACTTTGTTTTCCCAGGACACCATGAAATGTTACGCTGGAAACAAAAAGTAAACAAATTTATACCATACGTTGGTAGATACGGTGATTCTGTCAACTTTGAAAGTTTAAATACAGAAGTACAGACATATGAATTAGCAAAAATAGCCAATGCTGTTTCAAGTGATGGGTCAGATGGATATGAATCGTGCGGTTCTCCAGGAGAAATAAAAAATGAGCCACATTACGGCCATTTATATAGATTTCCAAGTGCACGTTTGAATCTAGGAATTGATTTTAACAATGAAATTGATTTTCCCCATTATAGAAATGAAGGAAAGCATATGGTGTGGCTGAATGTGGTGCTAAAATCTCCTGATCAATTAAGGCAAAAAGTTGCATGGGCGCTTTCTCAAATTTTGGTCATAAGTGAAAGCGGTTTAAATGGAAAAGACGATGAAGTTGAAAATTGGATTACATACTATGATAATTTTGTAAGAAATGCATTTGGCAGCTATAGAACGGTTTTAAAGGAAGTTACATATTCACCAATGATGGGTCAATATTTGACATATATGCAAAATAAAGCGTTTAAATTTGCCGGGACGTTTCCAGATGAAAACTATGCTCGAGAAATCATGCAGTTGTTTACTATTGGATTGTGGAAATTGAATATTGATGGCACATACAAACTTGACAGTAATGGAGAGAAACAAGCCACATATACGAATGATGATATTGTAGCATTTGCAAGAATTTGGACAGGATTTGACAGGTCATTGCGACGTAGTAATTTAGAACAACAAA
Organism: Stramenopiles sp. TOSAG23-2; assembly: GCA_900128395.1. Classification (NCBI taxonomy): domain Eukaryota; species Stramenopiles sp. TOSAG23-2. The sequence continues at coordinate 4,572 of LT649695.1, forward strand.
ATGGCATAGGCTCTGGTAATTTTTTTGATCCAATGCAGATAAAAGCAGAGTGGAGAGATTTTTTCCCAAAACGAGCTTTGGATAAAGGTTTTATTGGGGATGGGTATCCACTTTGTGCGGATCTACCATCCAAAAATGAATTCTTAATGCCAGGTGCTACATATGTTAATACAGGTGCACATTCTGATGAAGGTGAATGGTATGATAGAGATGCTGCTTCTGATCGTGGAGTTCGGGAACAATTTACGCCGTCAAATACAGGCAGTAGTCAATTATTTAATACATTATGTAGTCGTATAAGTTCTACAGAGCCATGTCAGTTTCCGGACATTATTAAAGTAACGAACCCAATACAATGCAATGGCGATGAATGTGATATAGATTTTATTCGTGTTGTGAAGTTAGTTGATCTTGTATCAAATAAAGTGAATTACTACACTTATCAACGACAGCCATGTGTTCGTTTGACATTTTTCAATGAAGGAAAGGTGACCGTAGATGTAAAAAGTCTACAGGAAAGTGTTAACACCCCGTCTCGGATAAATCGCGTATATCAATGTGCCAATCCCCATGCAAAGGCTGCTGGAGCTACTTGTTGCAATTCCGATGGAACTGTACAAGAGCTTCCGTACAAAAGAAGCGATAACCCAACAGCTTGCAATTTTGCATTGGAATTTATGTCTTATAATACTACTAAAAATAGATGCAAAGCATTAGGCTGGCAAGTTTGTGATACTGTGAAAAAACTAACTTGGACCCCTGCATTTAAAAAAACTTGTGGTGTATATCAACATAGCTGGACAACAAGTACATGTAAATATGAAATTCAAGTGCGGCCATCTGGGTATATTAACATACTTGACATACCGCGTTATAGATCAGAGTATGCTTTGAATAATGATAATCTGATGTTGCTATGGTGGAAAAACAATGCCTTTCCAACTGTCCAACAAAATAGCTGTGGAAGCGGCTGTACAGTTTCCGGCACTAGCTGCCGTTGCAATATTACAGTGGTTGAATCCATTGGTTTTTCATCAACAACAAATGGTGCTTTGCCAACTGTGGCAGAAATTGAAGATACATTACACATTGGTGCATATTCACCATCTCAATTTTACAATATCATTGATTCCGGAACATATACATTGTGCACGACAACAAAATGTAATGATCATTATACAAACACTAAAGTGCAAATATATTTACATTCTGGATCAGGACAGTCATTTGATACAATGACCATTTTCAAATTGCCAGCTAAGTTACCTGGTGGAAAGTTGCGATATCTTATGAACAAAGTATCTACAGTCCATGTCGGAGAAAATTTTCAATTCCGTAATCCTCCTAATTTTATGCCAAGTTTAGGGGAAACATATACATATCGCGGGTCCGGATTTTCTAGTCGTTTTCACGTAATTGAAGCAACACAAGAGGTTGATGCTTTGCTAGATCATGTATTTGAGCACCCTAACACAGCCCCTTTTATTTCACATCGATTGATCCAACGACTCGTCACAAGTAATCCTAGCCCACGATATGTAAAAGCTGTTTCCACTGCATTTATCAATGGTAAAACATCCGACGGTCATGTATATAGTGGTAAATATGGTGATATTGGAGCTGCAGTGGCAGAAATATTGCTAGACCAAGAAGCAAGGTCAACTACGTTGGATTCTGATGCGTTGGCAGGAAGACTACGGGAGCCCCTTTTGAAAGTAATACATGTTATGAAAGCAATGGAATATAAATCAAAAGATGCAAGGGAAGTGAATTTATACGATATGGATAGAAAAGTTGGGCAAGCATCTTTTGCATCACCAACTGTATTTAACTTTTTCTTGCCAGAATTTACACCACCTGGACCAATATACAACGCAAATTTAGTTAGTCCAGAGTCTCAATTGAGTACAACACCACTTTTAATTGGATTTCTAAACGGAATGGAGTCGTTGATATCAAATGGTCTAACTAATTGTAATTCAGGTTTCGGAGATTTTACTGCCAAACCAAAACGCGCTTGCGGATCGACTTCACTCAAGCTCAATACGAATGACGGGTCAATGCAATATATACCAAGTGTCGAAGCACTCCAAAAAGGAAGTATAGGAGTGATTGGTGAGATAGATGTATTGTTGACTACAGGTCGTTTGAATGAAAATGATCGAAATGCATTAATAAAAACATACGACGAGACTTTGACTTCTGGGGGGCAAACACAAGATGCGGTGCATGCAGCTTTACGGTTGTTGGTGATGACTTCTGAATTTCATACTACTACAATAAATAGAATAACAAAATCACTTCGACCTATTCCACCGGAGCAAACGTCACAAAACCGACCGTACAAAGCTATCATTGTTTTATTCTTGGCTGGTGCTGCAGATTCGTTTAATATGCTAGTACCTCACTCAGAATGTGCAAATTCGCATGATTTGCATCAAGAGTATTTAGATGTAAGAACAAATGTTGCTCTTTCGAAAAGTTCGTTGTTGGAAATTGATGTTCCTGCTAATTCTCAACCGTGTAATAAATTTGGTATCCATCCAAGCTTATCAGTATTAAAAACAGAATACGATGCTGGAAATGCTAATTTTATTGCAAATATGGGTGCCTTAGTAGAACCACTAACAAAAGCAGAATATAATGCCAAATCAAAGCGAGTGCCACCTAGTTTATTTGCACATAATGTAATGCAACGGGCAATGCATACTGTCCATGCGCAATATGCATCATCCAATGGAGTGCTTGGCCGTGTTGTAAAAGCCATTTCAAAGGAACAAAAAGATACTTCAAATAATGTTGTCCCACCTTATAGCAGTTATATGTATAGTTTATCTGGCAATCAGCGAATGTTGGAAGGTGCTGCTCCGAGTCATGTTCCTTTCATAATTGATAAAAGACATGGAGTAGTCCGGTATTCAAAATATAGCACTATGAAGACTAAAATTGAAAATATATCAAGGAGTGAATCAGAAAGTATTTTTGCTGAAACGTTTAGTGCAAACCTGGAAACTTCATTGAGGCAAACTGAAAATTTAGGCGCGTTATTGAAGGATGTCACTTTAACAACAACCTTTAGCGATGAAGATCAAGTCAGCCAACAATTGAATCAAGTCTCCAAGCTCATAAAATTGCGACAACAACTAAATTCTGAACGCGACGTTTTTATTATTACGCATGGTGGGTATGATACGCACAATGATGTCGGTGACGTTTTTAAGGGAAAGTTAGATCAAATCAACGCTGGCCTAGATTCATTTGTGAAAGAAATGAAAGATCAAAATATATATGAAAATGTTGTTTTGGTTACGACTAGTGACTTTGGGAGAACATTAACGTCTAACGGCCAAGGCACCGATCATGCTTGGGGAGGTAACTATTTCACATTAGGTGGTAGTGTCAAAGGCAGTAAAATACTTGGCCAATACCCTGAAAAATTGGGAGATGATGGTTTGTTGAATATTGGAAGAGGGCGTGTTTTACCCACAACAAGCTGGGAAGCGATGTGGAATGGATTGGCTGAATGGTTCGGTATTGTACCTGATGAAATGGATAAAGTATTACCAAATAAGAAAAACTTTCCTGCAGATCATTTATTTACAAAGGATGACTTGTTTAAATGATGTTAATTCTCTGATTTTATAAAATATTAAAATTTTACGAATATTAAATTACGAATATAAATTACGAATTAAATATCATATATTTTAATTAAACATAGACGACTATCTGGTATTCTGATATTGAAAAATAAGTTTTGTCCTGATTTTGGACATTCTACGTCCAGTGTGTTTTCAATAGTGTGTCGTTATAAATTTTAAATAGTTGCTGGTATTCTGATATTGAAAAATAAGTTTTGTCCTGATTTTGGACATTCTACGTCCAGTGTGTTTTCAATAGTGTGTCGTTATAAATTTTAAATAGTTGGACATTTTCATGCTATTTCCATTGTATTTATTTTATCATAGCGAGTACCGTAGTCTAATATCCATAATATAGTATATAGGAAATATAACTAAGGACAATAAGATTATTTTCAATCTGGATTTCTATATCTGAGTTTAGTACAAACAGAATATTTGGTCATTTTCTAGCATTATATACCATTAAATAAGTAGGGGGCTTACATATAGAGATTATAAATATGTCATTATTAATAAAATATATGAGTTTAAAAGGTTTATATATAGAGATATATTTGTATAAATTATATACACTAGCACAAGTATGGGTCCCAGTGGCAGACATAGGAATTTGCACAAAGTGTACTATATTTTCGTACCGGAAATTAATATCAATAACATAAATATATGGCATTTTGATAGACTTTTTACGACTAGAATACAATCAAGTACAAATGTTCTACTTTTTAAACATTTTTATTTTAGCAAGGCAATATGCTTGACATATATATATATATATGAAAATTCTCAAGTCCAGAATTAGAACATGGAGATACACATAGACATTGTACCGATATACATGTAAAAATACATTTATATGTATGAAAATTGGTGTAAATGTTTAGTTTAGATATAGTTATTGAAGATATATATAATAGATTATATCGTATCTAACATATTTATAGGTTTAATACTCTTTTTTCGTAACTGGTGGACGTAAAAAGTCCAAAATCAGGACATTTTAGCATATATCAGAATACCAGCTATATCATACAAAACCACACACAACATCAAGGCCCAGGAACTTGTTTACTTAATCTTTCTGCTAAATCAATATACGAAGGTGGTTTTGCTGTACTAATTCTAAAACTTGGAGAACGTCTTATAGCATTATCATTTATATAATATTCCATTGGTGATGGTAATTTTGCAGCTCGATTGACAATTATATCAAATTCAGACATTGGATATGCCGTACTAATTCTTCCAGCACATGTACCAGGCCGTACTGCTTCATCATTAATTATATATTTATTTGGTCCTGGCAAATTTTTACCCAACGCATGATCAGCAGATGCATATAACCACCCTTGAGAAGATCTAAAATCGTATGCAGTAGCACTTCTAGGACCAAGATATTGTAATATAGAGCCTCTAAATCGCGTTTTATCTTCCGTCGATTCGTCAACTGTTGGTGGAGGCAAATGATGTTTTACTTTTTGTATATTTCTTGGATTTATACTTTCATATGTTCCTGGGCCTGGAACATCGGAATATTTAACTTTAAATCTAGGTTTGCGCACAAATGAAAATTTTTTCGGTGTATTAATGCTACGTTTAGATGTAAAAGATGCTGGTGCATATTCACATGTTTGGTAATTATAACCTTGGACAGGATCATAATCACCAGGACCTGGTGTGATTGGTATTGGTGATAATCTTGTATGAATATTTGATGTTGTTTGTGGACGATTTCGATTTTTTTTTCTTCGAAGTTTTTCTTTTTTCAATCGTTCCAATTTTTTCATCTCTCGCTTTTTTGCAACTGCTTCCATACGATCCTTATAACTCCTGCGCATCATGTTTTTTTCAATAATTCTATCTAATACAGCTTGATTTTTTAATTTTATAGATTCTTTTTTTCGCTTCTTATCACGTTCAAGTGCTTCTAATTTATGTTCCTCGATGGCTTTATTTGCACGTGCATTTTTCACATTACCTAATATAATATTTTCTTGTTCTTTCCAAAAACTGTGTACTTGATTATGTGTAATTGGTGGGTTGTTTCTATTAACAGAGCCAAATGTTTTACCAGAGACTTGATTGATTACTTTGTTCAGATCACGTTGCAGTTTAGGTCTGGCAGCTGTTGTTGGGACAATTAGTTTTTCACTTTTGGATTTTTTCATTTTATTCTTAGTTGGCGTCATCATAGGATAACCAAGGAAAGTTGTGGACCTTGTTAAATTGTAATTATTATTACGTTTCTTCGTTTTCATTTTTTTCTTGTATTTTCCCTTCTTGCCACCACCTGTACTTTTTATTTCCCTGCGTTGTCGTGATTTACTTAATACACTTCTCATATCAGCACGAAAAGTATTTGCTGTAATTGCCCTTGGCATACTTGGAGTAGTCATTGTTTCATACAATTTTTTTCTTTCAAAAGGCATTGGTACACCACGCCTTTCAAACCCATTTGCCTTACTCATGGCAGACATGCTACTAGATTTCTGCATGATCAACGATGACAATGGACAAGAAGTACTATTGTATTGGATGATGTTAGTGAGGATGATTCTATTAATTGAACTTATTTACTATTTTTTCATAATTAATGTGATGTATAATATAGTTAATAATATATATTATATTTATACATACATGTAATCCTGGTAATAATAATATAAATATGCATGCATATAATTGTTGTAATAATATTATTATAGTACCTGGTATAGTAATAGTACTAAATAATAACAGTAAAATATAATATTACCTGTGGTATTATCATCAATAATAATAGTATTAACAACAACAACAAAACATACTTGATGAGACATGCAAAAAGTCTGTCGTCATGTCAATAATCCCTTAAATATTAATAGTGATCCTCTACTACTACCTCCTTAAAAACCAGAAACCACCAAGCAAACAAGAAGAGTTGCACAACAACAATAACAACAACAATTCAAACCGCAAACAAAAAAAACATTTACATTTTTTTTTACGGAAAAAAAAAAACAATAGCAAAACAAAACATCATTTTGAAATAATGAGACGACAGGTATATATGACATATAAGACAATTGTAATCATTATCCAGCAGATCATTATCACGACTGAAATAATATCATATTGGTATATAAATCAAAGACCATGGCATCTGTAGTTGCAAATAATATTAACAATAATGAAAATAGTAATCTTGATGTACAGTTACATAATTCAAAAAAATTCGTTTCTATGTTACAGCAAACAGCGTGGGTATTAAACAACTTAATTAAGAACTACAACGCAAATTATAACAATGGCAAAAATAATACCAAGGTGGCAGAACAGGAAGACGACAAGGAAATAAAGCAAGAAAATAAGAAGCCCCCTTCAAATAATATGACAAAGAAAAGCTTAATGATGCAACTGAGAAAAGTAACGTTATTAATGGAACAAATACAACTAAAAATGGAACTTGGATTACTAGTCTATAGTAATAATAATAAAGAAGATGATGATAGCAATACTGTTAATGTGGAAAGACTGGAAGAAAAACGTAATAAAGCTGCATTAAGTCTATTTAATATGATACGTAAAAGTAATAAAATCATTGAACGTATTAAATCTAATGTAAATATTGACATAAGCTCTATGCCAGATTTAAGAAAAGCAATGCTTAAAACTGAAATAGATTGTTTAGAGGATGATTATCGTAATGAAAAATTTTCAACTGAAACTGCAATGTTTTGTTTAAAACAAGTTGTATTAAAATTAAGAGATATTGAAGAAACTTTTGAATTTCATTCAAGACTTATTCAAGATAGAAATGCATTAATGGTACAATTTGATTGCAATGGTAATGAAATAAACAATATTGACGAAAATACTACTACTGATACAACAACGAAAGAATTTACAAATACAAATTTTGCATATGGATCAACACCGTTTTCAACTTTTTCATTGATATTGTCAAATCAAAAGTTTAATGCGATTTTAAAGGAAATGAAAAGGAATAAAGAGGATTTTGTTGTATTCGGCAGTTCTGCTGGGTGGTTAAATTTTTATGCATCACTTGCATTTGGTTTAAATAGTAAAGGTTTTGAAATTTTGCCATCATTAGTTAATGTTGCAAATCAAGTAAAACATGAATTAAATGTTAATGAACATGCATCAATTGATTTTTATTGTATGGATATGTTAAAGGCATCTTTAGAAAATACACGAATTATTATGTTGTGCTCTCAATGTTGGGATCGTTGGTTAATTGATTTAGTCCATGAAAAATTGATAAAAGAATTACAAGTTGGTGGAATTATAATTGATTATAATGATTTGTTTGCATCATCGATATTGTTAAAGAAACAAAATGATGGAAATACATCATTGTTTGAATTATTTTTTAAAATTAAATGATTTACACACAAGAAATAATAGTTTTATTTACAACTCCAAGTGCACATCAGCTCGAGAAACATCTTCAATCGAATCAATTAAAGCTTTTCGAACTTGTTCACCAACTATACGTGCTTCTGCAACAGTATATTTATCATCCACTTCAATTTCAAGTTCAACAGTAACTTCTTGTTGAATGAAATGAATTCGTACATGACTAACACCAGTTACAATTCCTGGACATTGTTCTGCAACTACACGATGTACATCCCGTTCTATTAAAGGTACTGGCCGCATAATTAAACTATCCGGGCCATGGCGTTCAAATTCAACATGAACTAAGACTTCCTTTACATTTTTTACATTTGTTTCTATACTCTTTGATAATCGAGATGCTGCATTATGTGCTCCCGATACTGTTAATCTACGATCAACAATTATAGACATATCTACAGATATTTCAGCAGGTCCCAGTTTTCGTGTACGTACGTTATGGCCTGATGTGTGCGAAATAATAAATGATTTTGTTGTTAGTTTTTTTTTGTAAGAGAAAAACGGGAGGAGAACATATATATATATATACTTACAACGTCTAATTTCTAATTTACTTTCTAATGCTAATTCATCTACAATTTGTTCTATTTCTTGAATAATTTCTTGATTGTCTTCATTTTTATCAACTAAATCTTTCAAACTATCCCAACCAATTAATGTTCCAGCTCGTAATATCATAAAACTAACTACTAAACCACCAATCCCATCTAAATATGAATACCCCATACTACTACCAAATAATGAGCCAAAAACTACTACAGATGATAATGCATCACTACGATGATGCCATGCATTTGCTTCTAATACTTTGCTATTAACTGTTTTTGCAATATCCATCGTTTTACGATATAATAATTCTTTTGATAAAATAGAACCAAATGCAACAGACATTGCAAGTGCATGTGAACCTATGTAAACATCATCATATTTTGGATCTAAATACATATCTTCCCCTAACCAAAATGGTGCAAGTACATCAACAGAATACATTGCAGTATATCCTGCTGTACCAATTAAAATACTAGAGACAGCTAAGGCACCCAATGCTTCGTACCGACCATATCCAAATGGATGCGTAGCATCTGGTGGGCGTTTGGAAAATTTTAAAGTTGTTAAAGTCACTGCATCACTAACTAAATCACTAACACTATGTGCAGCATCAGCAATTAAACTCGCAGAGTTTACATGTAATCCAGCAAGCAATTTACCAATTCCCATAAAACCATTTACACCTACTCCCATCCAAGTAACATTAGAAGCATCATCTTTATGTTTCAATTTCAATAGTTCTTGTTCTTTATTTTCATCTTCTTGTTTTACATTATTGTTAAATGTTCTATGAAATTTTCTATTTACATATGATGCATAATTATAACATCGTTTATTTAAATACAAACGTAGCATGTGTGTAGTGTATAGGGAATCGATGGAAAGAAAGAAAAAAGAAGGAAAGCGATGTGTGAGATAGTTTTGAATAGTATCAAATATATGTTCTTGTGTTCTATCAGAATTGATTTCATTGATGGTTAGTCTGACATCATTAAAGTATTATTATTATTACTCCTGTATTTCATTTATATCATCTCATACTACAATCGATGTTTAATTTTTGCCAGTTTGGGTTGTGTTGTTGTGTTGTTGATTCATGTACAAGGAACTTTGAAATATGTACTTGGTAGTATACTATTTTGAAATCTATTAAAAAAACCCTATTAAAGAACATGAAAATAGCACATGAATGATATTTACCACCAACTTCATCTTTATTGATCTTATACTTTACTCTGCTGTTATGAACAACAATAGAGTCAATTATTGCAGGAGTACAACATGGCTGATATTCCCATTTTTTGTCCTTATGCTTAAATTGCATGATGTGTGCCCCGGCTACGAATTTGTTCCACCCATAAAAACCTTTGCGTTGATATGGTTTCCCCCATGCCTTGCCTGTTTTGCCATAATCACTAATCATGTCTTTTAACCAGGATGACTTTGTCCACAGCAATTGCTACAGCAATTGCTGTTGACAATGTTTTTTTGGGGTATCCTGTATTTGTTTTAAAATATTAAATGTTTTTTCAATTAATTTGGTTATGTTCGTCTTACGCCTATCCAATTTATAACCTGAGTCCATTTGCTTATTCATATATATATTTAAAAGTCTTTTGCTGAGTGTGAAAGTAACATCTCATTAGATACAATATGCTGTCAGTTTTAAATACCTCATATTAATATCACCCCAAATAGACTGTTTTGCTCTTAATAATTGTTGCAGTAATTGTTCCTTCTTTTGTTTTCTTCCTTTCCAATGACATACATGTTTTTAAGTTCTATATAAATCCTACATTATCAGCTAGTAGGTTTGGGATTCCATTATAATTATAATCCATTTCAAGTGCTACAGATTTCACAGATATGATTATAATGTCTTTTTTCATATCTATATGGCATTTTTTACCTGCACTTTCATAACTGATATCTCTATATCTAAAACACTTATGCCAATAGAATATGCAAACAATTTAAGACTTTTTTTGTATAGAAACGCCCAGAAAAATGACAATGAATTTATTGCTGATGTGAAAAATAAAGTACATGAAGCAAAAGAGCAACTAACAGAAGTGAAGAAAACAAAAGAAGGAACAATTACTGCAACAATTATTAAGAGCAAAACAGTCTATTTGGGGTGATATTAATATGAGGTATTTAAAACTGACAGCATATTGTATCTAATGAGATGTTACTTTCACACTCAGCAAAAGACTTTTAAATATATATATGAATAAGCAAATGGACTCAGGTTATAAATTGGATAGGCGTAAGACGAACATAACCAAATTAATTGAAAAAACATTTAATATTTTAAAACAAATACAGGATACCCCAAAAAAAACATTGTCAACAGCAATTGCTGTAGCAATTGCTGTGGACAAAGTCATCATGGTTAAAAGACATGATTAGTGATTATGGCAAAACAGGCAAGGCATGGGGGAAACCATATCAACGCAAAGGTTTTTATGGGTGGAACAAATTCGTAGCCGGGGCACACATCATGCAATTTAAGCATAAGGACAAAAAATGGGAATATCATTATAACATCGTTTATTTAAATACAATCGTAGCATGTGTGTAGTGTAGGGAATCG
>LT649696.1:0-15771 GCA_900128395.1 Stramenopiles sp. TOSAG23-2
TGTTGGGAAAGTAAATATATACATATTATTCAAAAGTTAAAAAAGTCGACTTGATTTTAGTTTATAAATGTTATAATATACTTACACTACCTTCATCTTCTTTTAAATCGGACATGTTTTTGTTTGTATTTTGTTTGTATTTTGTTTGGTTTTAATTTTCGTTCTTTTTCGTTCTTTGTTTTTAATGTTATTGGTTCGTTTCTTTTCCTTTTGTTCTTTTTGTATATCTTCTCTCTCTTCTATTGTATCTTTTATCAATCATTTTAGTCGATATATGTTATAATGTGTACTGTTTATAGTATGTGATTTGTTATAATTCTTTATTTTCCTATCTACTAATTAAACTTTAATTTAAGGTATTTAATATAGCATTTTGTACGTGTTATATTCTATTGTCTAAACAATTTTTTATGTTTTTGTAGTACTAATTATCGTATACAAACATTTTGTTTCCAAAATATGATTAGCGGATCGAGTAAAGCTAATCTACAAACCGCTTATCCTTAAACATAGAAATCATCGTGAAAAATGTAACAACGACATAAAAATGAAGCAAAACGAAGCAAATGGAAAATCGTAATGATATGATGATGGTAAAACATGAAATAAAATAGAATTTTGATGCCAGAAAAACTTACAACAAATAGCATGGACACAACACTGAATAAAATAGATTGCATTTTTGCTGACGAGCGTGACAATGGTAGACTATTAAATAGGACCTCGTCACGTCTATCATCATATTCCCCCCAGTTTTCTAAAAGAAATGTTGTACCAGTAAATCTGAAATCAAAATCCGATCCTACTATGGGACCAGGGGACAGCAGCATGCAGGACGCAGGACTGCGAGGACCAACAATAACAATGCGCCAAATAGGTAGAGCTACTTAATAGCACATGATATTATTATAGAAGAAGAACTACTAAGAAGATAATGAATAATTATTATAAAAACATTGATCTAGAATACAAGAAACTCTCAAGCAAGTATATATAGATACATGGATGTATATATATATATATAAAACATATAGAAATAAAAAGAAGAAAAAGAACGAAAATTAAAACCAACCAAACAAACAAACAAAATACAAACAAAAACATGTCCGATTTAAAAGAAGATGAAGGTCTCAATACTCAATCGCAAGAATAATATGCTATCCATATATGTGTTTTTCTCTTACTCATATCCATATATATATCATATTATTATACGAATATAATTAATTTAATTTATGATACGCATCATAATTTATTTTTAATTTACTCATGATAATTCCTACTCTTCAAAAGAATACGAACGTAAAATAACTGGAAATAATCTATCTCACACTAGTGTGTTGAATATTCTCTCTCATAATAGAGGAATACCAAATGGAAGGTAAATAGATGGTATCAACTAATACATGTACATATATATTATATATATTCTATATATATATTAATATATTACAAAATATAATATGATAATTTATATTTTTTTAAAAAATATTTTTTTTTTATTTTTAGAGGCGAAAGCGCTAATTAAACAAACATGCTTTTATATTTGTAGTTTACTGCAGCGTCTTTCGTAATTTTGCATACACGCCATTACTATTCACTAACTCGTCATGGCTACCTTCCTCTACAAAACTTGCACCACTATCAATGCTATCTACATTATTATTATCAATGAAATCTAAAACAGCAATTTTATCAGCACTTCTAATTGTACTTAATCTATGTGCAATTACAATTGTCGTTCGTGTTTTCTCGTTCAATAAATTTTGCAAAGCAGATTGAACAATCTTCTCGCTTTGATTGTCTAAAGCACTTGTAGCTTCATCTAAAATTAAAATAGGCGCATCTTTTAGTAATGCTCTTGCAATGGCTATCCGTTGTTTTTGCCCTCCAGACATTTGTATTCCTTTCTCCCCTACGTAAGTCCCATAACCTTCAGGGAACGCAGAAATAAAATCATGTGCATTTGCTAGTTTTGCTGCATGCATGACATCTTCTTTACTGGCATCTGGATTGCTAAATTGTATATTTTCAAAAATCGATGTAGCAAATAATATTGGTTCTTGGGACACAATTCCTATATTGGAACGTAAATATTGCAATGGAAAATCTTTAATATTGATACCATCGATATATATACCACCAGCATCCTCGCTGTTATTGTTGTTTACACCGTCATCGTTACTATTCACATCATATAATCTCGTTATTAAACCAGAAATAGTACTTTTGCCACTACCACTTGTACCACAAATTGCAACTGTTTTATTTCTAGGAACAGTTAAGGAACAATTATTTAATATTTTTACATTATTTCTACTTGGGTATGAAAATGTGACATTTCTCAATTCGATATGACCATTGGTAATTTCTGGATGTTGCGTAATAACAGTATCCATCCTATTCACATCAACTGTTTCTAGATTTGTGTTATCATTTGGTTGTTTCTCATCATTGGTAGTATTCGCATAACTAATATTTGACATATTAGGTAAGCGATTCAAAATTTCAAATACACGATCACTAGCACCAACTGCTTTCATGATATCAGAATAAGATGAACCAAGCATTGCTATTCGAACTCCAACATATGTTGAATACAACAAAAAACTTGTCAACTCGCCAGCACTAATATCACCAGTAATGACGAGACTGCCACCTTTTAATAAAACTGCTACTATGGCAAAATTTGCAGCAAAATGCAATGACCCATCATAATATGCAGACACAATACCAGTATCTTTTGATATTTCATAAACATCATCAATTTTACTATGGTATGTATTTGCTACTCGTCGTTCCGCAGCAAATTGGAAAATTGTACGTATTCCACCAAGCGATTCTTCTGCATATGCACCAGTCTCACCTAACTTTTCTTGCACTTCCTTTTGCCTTTTTCTAATATATTTTCCAAAATACCTAGCACCAAAAAGAACAGGTGGTATTACAGATAAGCTTAATGTTGCTAATGTTGGTGATGTGTAAAATAACATCCCAACTCCACCACTGACAATTAATAATGATTGGACTGAATTAACTGCTGTGCGTGTAACGGCACGTTGGACTACTTGTGTATCAGCGGTAAGACGAGTCATAATATCGCCTGTTCGCATCTTATCAAAAAAAGCTACTTCTTGATCTAACAAAGCTGAAAATAATCGTCTTCGAAGTCGTGCTACTATACGTTCACCAGCTATTGACAACAATATTCCACGTCCAACCATGACGGCACTTTGTATAAAAAATAATCCTAACATACCTCCTGATAAATAAATAGGATCAACGGCAGTCGAGCCTGCAGCAGTTTCATTTACAAGTGCTAAATCTAATACTTTGCCTAAAACAAATGGAAAAGCCAACGTAATACCAGAGGTAACAAATAGTGACGATGCAGCACCTATAATGTATTTATACTCTGGTTTTCCCAATGTTGCAATTTGTCTTATAGATGATAACGATGGTATTTTTTTTTCTTCTACTACATCTTTATCAAGTGATGAGGGCATATCTTTTTTTACATTATTATTATTATTATTATTGGTAGTGAATGATGATATTGTTTGAAAAAATATAGATGATGATGGAAAATGATGATGATTTCGATATGGCTTTCTTTTAAGGATGGTATGATGCGAAATTTTTATTAAGTTTTTCCACATCTTGCTATTGTTTTCTTTTCTATATATATATATATATACAACAGTTTTGTTTGTAATGTCTATCATCGAACTATCATCTTATATATTATATTTTATATAAATATATATACAAGCGGTGTTCGACGAAGAATTTATTATTATTGCCACAGATGTAGATTGCTTGCTGGTGGAGCACAGCCACAGCAGCACACCCACATAAAATATCCTTCCTATCAAAATGAAATATCGTACAGCATATACCAGATTCAAGTACGAGGGGTGAGAGAAAAAATCCCCTTATTTATTAGTTTCCTCAGGTAGCTCTACCTTAAACCTATACTATAATGGTATAAGGCCAAATGATGGCCATCATTGAAATTAATAATAATAGCTTTAACTTGGTCATCGATCAAAAAGATAGATATTACATTACATTTGGTGTAGAGATATACTTTCTCTCAGAAGAATTCCAAACAAAAAAGGTTATTAGCTCCTCGCTAGATCTACTTGGACTCGCTCACTCTCTTTCTTTCTTTCTGTATTTATAAATTATATATATGTATGTATAGAAATATAAGTAGATTTCTTCGTTTGCCATATTGTCGTAATAATAATACATCAACATTATATATTGGAAAAAAAAAAATTACTACTTCCAGTACAAGAACTGCAACAAAAAATAATATTAACAACAAAAAGAAAAACAATAGTATGACAAATTTAGTAACATCATCCTTTGAAAGTACTGGTTTAAATAGTGCAATTGTCAAACCGTGGGATATACAGCAAGATGTATATCCATCTTCACGTGCGTTGAATGATGGTTTTGAACTGTCTATAGCACCTATGATGAAACAAACTGATTTTCATTTTCATTATTTAATGAGACATTTCACCAAACATACTAGATTGTATACGGAAATGATTGTGGATGATACCATTTTACACCAGCTTGAAAATTTAAAGAAGTTCATAGGCTACAACAAAAATACACATCCAATTACGGTGCAATTAGGAGGCAATGATCCAGAAAAATTAGCCAAAGCAGCTAAAATATGCGAAGAATGGGGTTATGATGAAATTAATTTAAATGTTGGATGTCCATCTTCACGAGTTAGTAAAAAATGTTTCGGGGCACGATTGATGTTATATCCAGAAATTGTAAAAGAATGCTGTGCAGCTATGAAACGAGTCGTTCAAGTCCCAGTGACAGTAAAATGTCGATTAGGCGCTGATGATGTAGATTCATACGAAGATCTTGTAAATTTTGTAAATATTGTAAATGAAGCTGGTGTGAAACATTATATCATCCATGCACGAAAATGTCTATTAGATGGTTTGTCAACACAAGAAAATAGACGAATTCCAAAATTAAATTATGAACGTGTATATCGCCTTGCAAATGATTTTAAAGATAATGATTTTTCAATTAATGGAGGGATTAAAACGTTGGAGGAATCATTGAAATTTAGAGAGAAAAAAATGAAATGCGATGATAGTAACAGTTTCAATAATCTGAATCGCAGCTGCTCGGCTAAAAATGAAGAGGAAGAAGAAGAGGTAAAGGAAGAAACTACTATTCAGCAAGAAATGATAGAAAGAAATCAATTAAGAGGCGTTATGATAGGTCGTGGTGCATGGTCCACTCCATTTATGTTTGCTAATGCAGATAAATTAATTTATGGTGAAAAAAATCCAGGAATTAGTAGGCGTGAAGCATTGCATAGTTATATAGAATATGCAGAATATCAAATGAGTTTAGATGCCAGAAATACAAGTAGACAAAGACTTAGCATTAAGACATTAATGAAACCATGTATGAATTTATTTAAAGGTGAACCTGGTGGTAATTTGTTTAGGAGACGTATTGATGAAGGAATCAATATTAAAAAATTATCTAATATACGAGAAATTGTTTTAAATGCAATGGAAGAAGTAGATCAAGAAGCTGTTGATAGAACATTTTGAGACGCTCGTGGTGTGTAATGTTAATAAAGATTTAATTTACGCATAATTTAAAATGTTTTAATTTACTCATGATAATTCCTACTCTTCAAAAGAATACAATAACTGAAATAATCTATCTCACACTAGTGTGTTGATATTCTCATAATCGAGAATACCAATGAAGGTAAATAGATGGTATTAACTACTCATAATAGCTTTATTTTTAAAGTACTCATGATAATTCCTACTCTTCAAAAGAATAAAATAACTGAAATAATCTATCTCACACAAATGTGTTGATATTCTCATAATCGAAAATACCAATGAAGGTAAATAGATATATATCCTTTTAGTATTTACCACGGGAAGTAAAATTATTTATAACTTAAAGATTTTATAACCATTATACCATTATGATATATACAAAGTATATATTTTTAAAAATATTAAAATTGGAAATATTACACACCATGTATGTGATATATATTATATATTTTTATATATGTACACACACATATATAATTATATATATTCTCATATATATTATTTTATTCTTTTGAAGAGTAGGAATAAATTAAAAATAAATTATGCGTAAATTAAATTATATAATTAAAATGATATTACAAATTTTAAATTTAGATTTTACCACAACCTTGAATTTTAACTTCTACGCTTGGTTTTCCTTCACCTTCACTACCAGCTTCTTCAATTTGATCTAATACATCCATACCAAATACAATTTCTCCAAAAACGACATGTTTACCAGTTAATTTTGGCAACTTATCTAATGAAAAGAAAAATTGCGATGTATTTGAATTTTTACCTGTGTTACACATACATAGTAATCCACGGGAATCAATTTTTTTTTTCAATCCAAGCTTATCGTCTTTAAAGTTTTTACCCCAAATCGATTCACCACCTGCACCTGTCCCTGTATTTATATCCCCACATTGTGCTACAAATTTCTTTACAATACGATGAAATGGAGTACCTAAATAATGCAAAGGTTTTCCTGATTTACCTTTCCCTTTTTCACCTGTACATAAAGCTAAAAAATTCTCACAAGCTAAAGGTGAAACTTTTGAAAATAATTTGATAATAATTCTTTGGTTTGGAAGACGAACTAACATACGTTTTTGTGAAAATTCATAATCTGATTCATACAATTCTGGTAGACGTGCAAGTTCTGAGCCTTGCAATTCAACTAATCTATTTGAACTGAGTCCATATGCTAAATTCTTTGACTTTACAAATTCCACGCAATTATTATATCTCTCCGTCGTCTCATCAATATTCACATCTAAATATGCTAATATTTCATCTTTTTTTAAATTTAATTTTAATTGATTCAATTGTTCAGTTAACTCATCTGTTTTATCATTCGTGCTTGCAATGGATGCCATTCTTTAATTAAAAAACAAGAAGAAGCAATGGTTAGATGTAACTTCTGGGAATGATACGGGGAATGATACGGGGAATGTGAGGATAAAAAAAGTTGGTCATAAAAATGCTCAAAAGGAAATGAATGTGTTGTTTCTAATAATATTAAATAATATTTGTAAATATTTTTTATAGTAGAAGAAGAACAACTTCTTGGTGCCTTTTTTACCTTGATGTACCGGTAGTAATATGCAAGCAAAGTAAAAGAAGGCTTAATATTTATTTAATATAGACACAGCATTAAACCCTTAAATGGACAAATGGACCAACAATCTAAATCTGAGGACCTATAAGTACAGGTATTAATAGTAAGTGTGTATAATTTCACTAATAATAATAAAAATGAAATAAAAAAGACAAGTAAAAAAAAACATGCCTACTACATAGTATAATACCTGGTACATGTATAAATAGAAAATATACAAAAAATAGTCGCCTATATATCTATTACATATATACAATAATAACAAAAAACTTTTCAAAGAACCAAAAGGAATATCATACAAACAAACAAACGTATAGTAAACATATAAATTTAGAAATATCAAGTAAACTAATAATATGAATTTTGCATATAAGGAAAGTGAATTTGCAACTAAAAAATCATATCAACATGCTATTGAACATGGATTTAATGGCAAAAATAAAGATAATAAGAAAGTGAAGAAAAGTGGTGCAAAAAAACAATGGACAATGGCAGATGTAAAGAAAGGCTGTACAAAATCAAAGCAACAGAAACAAGCTGCAAAAACAGAAAAGACAATTACGAATCTTATGCAAAAGTTGAAAGTAAAGGAGAAAGAACTAAAAGTAAATAAGAAAGAAAACAATAATTTAAAAAAAAAAATTGCAAACTTAGATCAAAAAGTTTTAACATTACAAGAAAAATTAGTTGCTGCAAAAAGATGTGCTAAAGAGATGCAAAAAAAAGTTGATCGTTTCAAAAAAAATAATGCGCCGCCACGGGATAAATATGGATTTACCAAACGTAGTACATACCGTAAATGGCTTAAAGATCATGGCTTTGACTTGGAGGGACAAGACGTTAATCATATAATTGCATGTGATAATGGCGGTGCTGATCATGTCGACAATTATTTTTATACAACAGGAGTGAAATACAATAGAAGCATTAAAGCCGAGTTTGATGCATTTAATTGCACTCAAGCAGGGCTCGAAATGACAAAAAGGGCCATTGAAGCGTGTAAATTAGCTGAAAAGTTGAAAGATGTTTGTCCAAATGCAGTTGAAAAAAGAGGAGGAAACAAAAAGCGTACATATTGGAGTGAAGGTGTGCATGCAGGCAAAACAGCAGCTCAATTAATAGCTCAAGGTAATAATTGGTTTAGAACAATGCGGTTAAATCTAAGACAAGATGGACTATAAAGTTGAAAAAGCATT
Source organism: Stramenopiles sp. TOSAG23-2 (assembly GCA_900128395.1). Classification (NCBI taxonomy): domain Eukaryota; species Stramenopiles sp. TOSAG23-2. Next base: position 8,427 of record LT649696.1, read on the forward strand.
CTTTATTGAATGCTTGTCTATATAGAAAGAAAAAAAATGGAATTTTCTGATGCATTTAAGTTATTTAATTCAAGTGGTTTGTGTAAAAATATTATAGGCGCTCTGTGTAAAATTTTAAATGTATTTCATAAAGCTCTAGTAAATAATTTTGATAATAGACTATAATAAGAACCTCTACTATGTATATTACTACTAGTATATTATACTATTAATAGTCTATAATGCACTAATAGTAGCTAGCTAGCTAGTATAAAATCCAGTGTTAATATTTATTATTTTTAATAGTACTTGGTGTAATCCAGTAATCATCTGGTAATCCAGTAATAAAGCACTAAAGTATTATTAATAATAAAAGTAATTCTAATTCCCTGATATATGATGCCCTGATGATGTGTAGGATTACTCTGGCAAGCGCAGAGTCTTCCCAAGGAAAGTTCAGTGTAGGATACTGCCAGACTGTAATAAAAAATACTAAGTTGTTAAATATATATATTACGCAAAACATATGGACTAAAAGGATATCTCCATAATAATAAAATTCTACTTAGATTTATTAAATTTATGACGTAAAGTGTACGGTTCATTGCGCATAAAAACGCATTGATTTTTGTCAAACGTACAATTAAAGATGGCCGGTATTGGGACCAGAGCAGGAATTTGTCCAGGATATATTCCGACTCCTAATAATACATGTAAATTATGTGGTAAAAGAGAATATCAACATACTTTTGAAGGAAATGATGCTCCTATTGAGATTGCCAAAAGCAAAGTTCCCTTTATTGAGCTAATGGACCCAAGCGAAGGTTCCATCTATGGAGGTGATACCATAGTGTTCACTGGTAGAAATTTTAGTCGAATTCGATATAATAAAGGTTTATTGTGGGCAAAGTTTGGTAAATATAAAGTTAAGCTAACAATGGACTCACTGGGAAATGTAGAGTGTATTAGTCCACCAGTATTAATGAATGTGATACATTGGGATGATTTCAAGAAAGATTTAAATGAACATGGTGAGGTATGTTATGCCCTAGAAGTCAGGTTAACCGCAGATGGTGGTGTTACATGGTCAAACCCGGAGAATTTTCGTTTAAAGTTCGATAATTTAATTGACGTGAACAAATATGATGCTAGTAAATGCTATTATTGGGGTGGTTTAAAACCACCAGATAAGAAAAAAAAACATGAAATGGATAAGCCAATGCCGAAATATGATATGTTTTTAAACACTGAACCAAGTCTACATCCACATTTTAAATATAGCTATACTCGAGCATGTTACAAATTGATGTTTTACTTGCATCTTGCTACCGGTAGACAGCTACCGAAATATTCCTTTGAACTAATTAAACATCATGTATCCAATGAAACAGCTAATTATCCGTACTCTCTACTGATGCATTTGAATACAAATGGAGAGGAAAAGTTGGCGTTGTTTAAGGATATTTTTTTAGCAGTAGTAGGATGGAAGGATAATTTAGATCCGGGGGAAACGCGGCACCCTGGTGTTGCAAAAGTGACAGATTGGATAAAAGGTGGTAGCGACACAAATTCTTTTAGGAAATTACTAAACAGGGCTTTAGATTATTTATCTAGGGAGGAACAACCTGTTCGTCACATTCGAGTAACAAAAAGTGCAGCTGGTCCCCATGCAATTGTATTAATGGAAAACGGTATGATTGAAATTCAATCCATTAAAAATCCATCAAATTACAGCTCTGAGCTGCTGGATGAAACATATTTTTTATCGGAACAGGAGTTAGAAATGGATCATTATCGATATTGTCGTCCGTGGGGTATTGATGATGATTTGAAGCAATTAATGAGGCCAGAAAAAACTAATCCAAATTTAGTGGAAGGTGGCAAAGACACTACTGAGGAAGAGGGCTTGGGCTTTGAAACAAAAAAAAACATTTTGGATTGGAGCGATAGGGAGGCTAGTGTAGATATGCATTTGACCATGTCAAGATTGATGGTGTTGATGCCATATCTTGGGAAACCAGCAGATGAAGATGATGCAAATTTAACGTTAGATGGTAATTTAATTGCACCATCTGAAAAGCCACCGATTGATAAAAATGTACGTAAAGGTAAGAGAAAGAAAGATGATGATGAGTTAAAAGTTGGTGGGTGGTTTTGGTCCCCATTTAGTGGTAGTGTAAAACCAAAAATATTAATGGACAAAGTTGCATGTGGAATGCAGCATTTTTGCTGTGTAACAAATGCAATGTATGGCTGCAAATTGTATACATGGGGAGATAATGGTGCAGGACAGCTAGGACGGCGTACGTCTGGTGGTAAAAATTCAACTCCAAGTAAATTTCCTGCTATAGTCAAATTTGAAACAGTGCATAATGGAAAATATTACGATGAATTGCAAGTATATTCCATAAATTGTGGTTCGTTGTATACGATATGTGCATGTATCTCTGCTGTTACTGGACAAACGCATATTTATTCATTTGGCCAGCCTAATGATGAAAAATTATCAAGGGAAGATCGATGTCTCCCACATAAGGTAGTTGGTTTAGAAGAGGCGTCGGAAGTTTTATACTTTTCTCGATCTGATGAGCATGAGATGAACTTAAAACATGCAAAGAATCGAGAGATGCGTAATTGGCCGAGAGGTAAATCAATGACGGAAATCGGTAAATGTTTTAAATTTTGGCCAAATGGTCTCGATATGTATCATGATACTACATGGGAAGAATTTTTGTTTTTTAGACGGAAACAGGTGAAAGAATTTAAAAAAGGGCATGATCATGATCACATGTCAATTCCACTTTTATCAAGCTTGCAAATACCAAAATTATTCGGATTTGAAAAGTCGCAACACGATAATTTATGTGATTTATACAAAAATGCCATTGAAGATATTAGCACATTGATTTCAATGACTGATGGGATGATACGAGATCTAAATGACATTAATGAGATAGATGGGGTCACTTTTGGAGAAGCAAGAAATATGTATATAAATGCACAGGATATAGTTCAGCAAGATTTTGATAAATATGCTAATTTGGCAGTCAAAGAATCTGCACTATCAAGAAACAGATCAAACGCATTTAGACTAGATGAGAATGATGATGGTTTGATTGGTGGTAATCTACGAAACAGTAGATCGGTAAGTGGTGGCAACAACAATGCAGTTTATAATAATAACAATGATAATAATAATAATAATAATAACGATGGTAATGATATCGAAGGAGAAGAAACGGGACTTGTTCGTGGCATTCGGCGCTCAATGTTTCTTGATATAGTAGCACCAGGTCAAGAAGTATTGATACGATCAGATATTGGATGGCTTGAATTAATTGATGAAATACATTTAATAAAATCAAAAACGAAGAAAATAAAGACTCTAATCGATGAAGATGAAGAAGCAAAAATTCAAGAAATTGAAACAGCGGAGTATTTAGAATATACGTTAGAACAGATAGAGGTGGTGAAGTATGAGAAAGAAAATCCACAAATGCTAGATACGCCAACAAATACGCCAAAGACAGATTTCGAGTCAAAGAAATCAGCATTGGCTCCATTAAGACGTCGTTTAAGTAAATTTTCACGCAATGAATTTCTACCTGTTAAGGGGATGCAAACACCTAAAGGAAGTGATTTTGACTCTGGTGCAAATAAAAAACGCGGTACAGTGGCATTACAAGCTACCCAAAAATTGTTAACTCCTACTAATAGCACAAAAGCGTTTACCTCGAAAAAAAGTCTTCGATCATCACAAAGTTTTGTGAATAGTCGTAAAAGTATGTCCATGAAGAAAAGAGTTAGTACATTTAGTCCAGAACCAGGTATTACTGGTGGTGGTATTACAGGTAGTGGTGCTGGGTTACACCGGTTAAAACGAGATTTAAAAGATGGTTTGCATTTGCTGTCGTATAAACAATTAACAGCATTGAAAGCTCGTGTAGCGGATGAACAAAAATTGAGAAAGAAGAATATAATGAATTTGCATCAAAATATAGCAAAGTCAACTATAGAATTTGCATATTTACAAAAGAAGTTAGAAGTTCATGAAGAATTACAAACAAATTGGGTATTATGTGATATACTAGATTTCGAAGAAGAATTATTATCTCCAAATGCTCAATCTGCAAGAGTCGCATATCGTTCAGGTAAAACAGATTTTGAAAGAGCGATAGGTAATGCAGAATTGAAGTGGGAACAGTTGTGCAACAGTACGCCAGAAGCAGTAGTACGTATGTATTTGAGCAATTTAAGCATTTTAAAAGATTTGGCTGGTTCTAGAAGAAAAGATCCATTTAAAGATATTTTGCGAAATCTAGACAATGTATATATAGATGAAGGTGCAAATATTGGTTATAAAGATTTTCTAGATTGTAGCGATCTGTTACTGGGGGGTTTTTTAGATACTTTACAGGATTGGAGCAGCTCAGATATGTCAAGATTGAATACCGATGAAGGTTTAAAACTGTTACAAATTGTATTCTCATGCTGTAAATTGCGCACACAAATAAATTTGACGCAACACAGGAAACATGCTAGGATATATGAGCTTGAATATGGACAATTAAAACGAGCAAAGGCAGATCCAAACACCATTTTAGTGGATTATGAGAATGTTGGTGTAGATGGTCAACCATTGAGGAAAAATAATAACAATGCAGACCAAGACGGTGATGGAAAAGATGGCAAGAAAAAACGAGTTAGTGGAAAAGAAAAGATGGCCGGTAAGAAGAAATTGTCGAAAAAGTAAAAGCACGAAAATGTGCGTATCTTTTCGGCTATATATGTTTTCATTTTAGTTAAAAATAAAAATGTAATATCATATATAATATCATATATAAATATTTTATTAACATGTTACATTTACTCGTGTATTATAATATTGAATTTTAGAGTACGTTACGTTCGCGTATTAATTAATGCATTATAACTTATTTTTTTTAATTTTATTGATGATAATTCCTACTCTCCAGAAAGAATACGATAACTGAACATATTTTTATGATACTCGTACGTAATATATACAAGAGATGAAGTAATATTGTTGTTTTGATATTATAGAAGTATTATGGACATCATAGGAAGGCGGAGAATAAATTGTACCGGGGTACAACTCATCATACGACTTGCCAAATGCACAATATATATTTATATATATAATATGACATATTATATTGGACTTCGTACGATATATATATACGTATTATATATCATTTGGTTACAATACATGCATTAATTCTTGCCGTAAAAACTTCAAATTGTTAATGTCATCTTCGTCATATCCAAGTTGACATAGTAACGTTGATTTCTGGCCCCATGGTGGTAAATTATTAACTTTAAATCTACAGTACCGATACTGTAATCCGCTATTTACTGATCCGGCTTGTCCACTTATTGATTTAAAACTAATATCTGTCACAACAGTAAATTCGTCAAGATTAATAACATCCATTTCACCTTTCTTATCACCCTTTTTCAATAAAATAATTTTATCTTTTTCGATTACAAAATCACGGTCAACCCATTTACGGTTAATCCATTTAGACGTTACTCGTTCCTTAACAGAGCCGATTAAATTTCCATATTCATCCCTTTTGAATCCTTTAGGTAGTGGAGTATTAACTTGTTTTTCCCATGAACGATACTCTTTTAATTCTTTTCTTTCTGCCAATGTTCTTTCATATGTATTTCGTCTTTTCAACCCACCTGATTCATCATCACTATCATTTTCATTGCTATCATCTTCTGAAGATGATGACGATAATTCATTATTGTTACCAAAATCATTAAAATCTATTGTACCACCTTCTACAGCAGCTTGAAATAAATTTGTACCTTTCGCAGATAATTGCCTTTTAAGACCGCCTGGAGAACTTGCGAAAGGATCAAACTCACCAAAACTTACTTGTCGCGTAATTACTTGTTTTTTTTGCTGTTTTATTATTTTTGTTCCGTCTTCATCAACATTTAATCGCTTCTGTTGTTCTTCGTCGTATACACGTTTGTTCCAAGTTCCCATGTCTTTCACGCCGCGAGGTGCTTCCATTTCCCCTGTAACCCATTTTGGCGGTGCAGCCATTACATTTCTTACTACCTCTCGATGCCTACCATATTCATCAACATTTAAACGAACTTGTTGTTCTCGTGTATAATACCCTTCCTGGTATCCTCCTACAGTAGTTCTAGTACCATTTGGTGCTTCGATTTTGCCTTGTGTATATGCGGGACCAAGCGTTTGTTGTTTCTTTTGTTGCTTCTTGCCGTATTGATCTACCCCTAATCGCTGTTGTTGTTCTTTATCATAAAAAGCTTCAACATAACCATTAGTATTGCGTTCACCGTTTGGTGGCTCCATATTATTTCGAGTCCAAGCTGGTCCAGATGTTTTGACCAAATCATCAAACGGGTTCAATGATGCAAAACTATCCTTTTTTGCTCCACTTTCTGTTATACCTAAGCGGGATTGTTGTGCCGGGGTATAAATTGCGGCAGTCCATCCGCCAGGCATAACTTTTTCCCCTTGTGGTGCCTCCATTTTATTTTGGGTCCAGGCTGGTCCTAGTGATTGTTGTCCTCCGGTTCGACGTCCCATTTTCAAGGGTTGCCTTCCTGGTTTCGGTGTGAACGTGGTTTTTTTTCCATCAGCATCGACGCCAAGTCTAGTTTGCTGTTCTTGTGTATATACGTTTGCCGTCCAGCCACCCATATCTTTACTACCTTGTGGTTTTTCAATTTCTCCCCGTGTCCAAGCAGGACCTAAGCTACCAAACTTGCCACCAACACGTTGCTGGCTTTGACCTTCTTGGACTAACTCATCAAATGCATCAAATCCACTCATCTTAATTTATAAATTTATTAAAGATTTTGTTGTTTCGAATCTATATCATATATGGATATGAAGGTAGTATTATAGATCTGCAAATAGAACAGTTTCAAATGAAAGCAAATAAATTCCTTGACATTTGTTTTCTACAACGTGTTTTTGTTGTTTCGAATCTATATCATATATGGATATGAAGGTAGTATTATAGATCTGCAAATAGAACAGTTTCAAATGAAAGCAAATAAATTCCTTGACATTTGTTTTCTACAACGTGTTTTATGATATATTCTTATATATATAATATATAAAATAAAAGGCGATGAATTTATTACGGATTACGACGAGATGAGAGAATATACTTTTTTTTTTTTTTTATGCCATTACCTGGTAGTATACTCATATCTTCTTATTCATTTTCATATCTTCACGTATAAATATTAATATAATAGCACTATCATAGCACTACTATATATTAATAAGAATTTTATTCCCTGCCCTGATGTGTGTGTATAGGGGTATTAACGAAGCAAGATAACAAAG
>LT649697.1:0-15754 GCA_900128395.1 Stramenopiles sp. TOSAG23-2
GTAATAAGTAACGGATATGCAACGTTTCAAAGTCTAAATTTAATAACTTCAATGAAAGTTTTCAACTTTTCAGGATTTTCACCATTTCGATGAAAAATGCTCTAATACTAACTTCATGCTAACATACGATTAAAAAAAAAATCTCAGCACTTTTCTTTAAAAACATAATTATACATGTAAACTCTCGGAGAAAAGTTAAATATATCACCTACAATATAGTAACTACAATATTTTATCAAAATTTTTTATGTTGCATGTTCAAAATGAAGATTTGTAGCTTCATTTAGAATTGTTACATGTAAACTCTCGGAGAAAAGTTAAATATATCACCTACAATATAGTAACTACAATATTTTATCAAAATTTTTTATGTTGCATGTTTATAATGAAGATTTCTAGCTCCCGTTAAAATGTATATGATTCAAAATCGATTTGGATTTCTAGGCCTTTTTCAAGCATGTTCAAATGCATTGCAAAATGGGGTATAGTTGATACAATATATCTCATGTCAATCAAAATATTAGTACAAAAATAGGTTCGATTCTCATTATCACATGTATAGAGCCAAACTTAAGAGTAAGTTGATGACAACTGAGTGTCAGGAACATACTTTACTAACGACGTTTTAATTGCATATCAAAGTACTCTTACTATGGAATAGGCTTGTAAAACCTTAATAAAAGTGTCCAAAAATGTGCATTTTTAAGTGAAAATTCACTTTGGGTCTAGCGTTTCATGTAAATGTAATATTTATTTTGGTTGGAGTTTAGAGATACAAGTTATATATATAAAGAGAGGATCTGAAACTTTATATGACTTCAAAATGTTGGAAATGATGTTTGAAGACGTAATGCAAATTTTATATATCTGATGAAATTTCTCAATTTTCGTACCCACTTTGGCGGAACTTTTAAAAATGAAAATAAAATTGGCAAAAATATTCGTGTTTGAGGTGTTATAGAAGTGTAGTATAAATTTGGTAGTCTAATTTACATATTTTTGTTAGAGTACTTAAAACTATAGTATAGAGATTTTTGGTTAATTGATATTTGATATAGTAATGATAATTTTCCCTATCAAGTGTTTTTGTATTGGCGCTGTGTCGATGGTAGAATTAGCATTGACAGAGCACTAAAAACATTTTTTATTCGCCGGATTTCTAGTTCACACTATCAATTTGTACTTTTAGTATACAAACGGTTTTAAGGTTGTTTTTGTAGTAGTGATAGGTAAATTGTACTTGTTACATTATATGTGTTAGAATAATATAATTTTATGTTTTGATTGGTAAATATTTGGGTTGATCAGCAGTGAAAAAGCATTTTGTTGAAGAATAATAATTGAAGTGGTTGTTGAATCCTGGAATGATTGTTGAATAAATAATACACTAAATAAATAATAATTTGCAAAACAGAAATACGAAATGTTCTTCAAGATATATACATATATATACATACACACAAAAGACATCATTATCGCCTAATAATCATTACAATTTAGCAGCAACAATAAATAATTTGCAAAACAGAAATACGAAATGTTCTTCAAGATATATACATATATATACATACACACAAAAGACATCATTATCGCCTAATAATCATTACAATTTAGCAGCAACAATAACAATAAGAACAACAAAAATGGCACGCATCAATATGTTATTCCAAATGCTTGTTCTATTATATTTACTAGTAAATATGAATACATTAACAATGGCAAAACCTTCACCAAATATGCCCTGCCATAATATGAAACAGTACATGCCACCTGAAATGTCAAGAAAATACAATATGTCGAAACATAACGGTACGTGGTATGAAGTTAGTTTCCGTGATTTATATCCTTGGGGTCCATTATGTGATTGTCAACAGTCGATTAAATATGTCAACTTAGAAAAAGGATATATGGATGATTATTTCGTGTTTACTTGCTATCCATTAGGATTACATTATATTTCCCCACAACGTGAAAATAAAACAAATAGTTCAAGTGGAAAATTGCATGAAAATGGATTGTATGATATGACAGTACGAAATTCCGATTTTAAATTTATAACACATTTTGAATGGAACACGGAAATGATTGGTTTTAAAGACGATGGACAAGATCAATACAAATGGGTAATTGAATTTCAATGTGGAACAAGGCCATATTTACCAAAATTCGTATGTCTTGATCGTACGGTTGATGATCATTGTTTCTTTACTGGAATTCAATTGTTTGTACGTGATTTGGATTTTATTGAAGAAGGGAGAATTGAAATGTTTGAATATATTCGATCATTAGGTCCAGAAGTCTCAAATTCATTGCCAATTGCGTGGGTGATGGATGATTTTGGTGGTGGTACATTTCCACCATGGTTTAAAAATGTAACTGAACATCGTGATAAAAAAACTGGACAAGATAATTGTCCAAGACCATGTGCACATGGTGTTTTTAACGAAACAACAAAAATGTGGGGATGTCCAAAAGAACATAAAGGAAAAAAATTAAGAATCGCGTCACCTGGAGTAAGATTACCACAAGAGTTATTGGATGGTACGATGATGTCAGAAGAATTAGAAGAAGTATAGCATGTTTTTTCTTTCGTAAAAAGTAAAATAAAAAAGCGTCACCTGGAGTAAGATTACCACAAGAGTTATTGGATGGTACGATGATGTCAGAAGAATTAGAAGAAGTATAGCATGTTTTTTCTTTCGTAAAAAGTAAAATAAAAAAATAGTAATCATTATATATAATATATAGTATGATATATGCATAACATTTATATTTATTAAATTAGTACATCATAATAAGTTTATCTATTGCTGCAATTATTTGCCTTTTTTTTTATTTTTCATTTCGTTTTTTTTTAAAACTTGAAGAGTGCAAGATCAATAGCAATATTGATGAGTTTTCGGCCTCTATGACTAGTATAAATCGGGGTTGAAACGTTATAACTAATTTATACCAAAAATATATGCATATCCACATTTTGCTGAAAGCAAAAACACATTGGCACATTGATTGATTTTATTGTGTGTAAATATTACAGAAACATATATATATATATATGTATCAAATGGAATAGATGTTGTGACATATATAGCGGTGGTAAAATATAGTGGTTGTAAGCGTATTTCTATTTTTGTTTTATTTATTTATTTATCGCCCAGTTGTCGTCTCTCGTCTACGTGTGATTTATATCTCTCTATAAAATATATATATCATGAAAAAATATAATCCTCGTCTTATTTTCAATTGTATATTTTGTGCTATATTGATTATATATATCATTTATCAAATATTATTAGTTGCAAATCTTCCTGATTATTTTAAACGTAATATTGTAACAATGGATGTAACAAGAACAATTACTGGTGTATATTTAGGTAAAGCAGTAGGAACATTAATGCCAAAGATACCTGAAAATGTAGCAAAGAAATTATTAGGTTTTCCAGCAAATCCAAAAGCATGTGAATCAATAGCAAGAATAGGAAATATTAATGATGGTGGTAAATTTATTTGTTTAGATCATATGAATTTCACAAAGTCATCCTCTCCATCATGTACTGTTTATAGTTTTGGTGTTAATTTTGATTTTTCATTTGATAAAGCAATGGCACGATTAGGATGTAAAATACATTCATTTGATCCTTTTATGTTTTTGCATATACCGAAAAATTTGCGTAAACAAGTGAAAAAAAAAATAATTCCACACGAAGTTCATTTTCATTCAATCGGATTAGGTTTTGACGAAAATATAAATCGTACAAAAAAAAACAATGACGACGATGATGATGGTATTGTTTTTAAATCGTTGTCATCAATTGCAAATGAAGTAGGTGATAAACAAATAGATGTTTTGAAAATTGATATTGAAGGTTCGGAATGGAATATATTAGATAAATTCATTGATCAAGATTTAGATCAAATAGATGTGAAACAAATATGTATTGAAATTCATTTAAATCATAGAATAACTAATCCACGTCAAGTACAATCAATTTTAACAAAATTATATCATAAAGGATATGAGTTGTGGAATAGGGAAGATAACATTCCACATTCGATGTTTATTGAATGGGGTGGTTATCATATACGAAATGCATATGAGCTTTCTTTCATTAAAACGACAACAAAAAACAAACATTAGCTTCGAAATATACAGTAGGCATACTTTGTTAGAGAGGACCTCTCTATACTTTGTACAGTAGAACAAAATTGTGCAAAATGAAAATGGTGTGTTTTGTTGGGTTTAAAATTTTTAAGGGAACGTGACGGCTCCGACAAAAAACCTTAAACAAAAGAGAACTTTGTGCGTTTTACCCCCGGGCATGGAAAAAACGTTAGCGCTAAGCTAAAGCCATATTTACTCATATTATAGAATATATATATATATGTACTGAACATGAATCACATTGTATATATATATATATATATATACATATGATATAAATATATAAAAATCTAATCCACACCGTATAAACATATTTGTAAACACACACACACACACACTACAAGATCAATACAACAATATGGCAACTTCCACCAACAACACCACACAACAATAGAAATCGACGAGCATCTCATGTAAAATATTTGCCAGCTGATAATAATAATAATAAAAATAATAACAATGCTTCTCATACGCAACCTGAATCTGAAATTGTAAACAAAAAAGAAAATCAAATACGAATATCTACTAAAATAGATTATAACGAAAATGATAATAATGGCAAGTTACGTACAGGAAATACATTTTCATTCGATCATTCACCAAACTTTGTACGACGAAAAACATCACCGACAAAAGAAAATACATGGTTACCAAGTAATCGTATCCAAAGTAAAAAATCGAATGATATAAGACGTGAATCAAGTAACTTTAAATATTTTGCTAGATTAGCAAATAGTACGAATTATGATATTGATGATAGTATCAAAGGAGTTTTACCACCATCACAAAAACCACCTGTAGCGATAACAGAATTATTCAAAAAGGAAGAAGATATCCTACTAGAAGATAAGGAAGAAGGTAAAGAAGAAGAAGAAGTAGAAAAAGAGCAACAAAATAAAGAGGATCAAGGTAATAATAAAGAGGAGGAGCAAGAGAAAGAACAGGAAGGTAATAAAACAGTAGAAAGAAAAAATGATGGAAATGAAAGAACAATTACCGAAACAGGGATGGTCAATGGGGAGGAGATGCAAGAAAAGAAGAAGGTGTAAAAAGTATTATATATTTTTGGGGTTTTCTTTAATACTTGGTACTGTAATCCCTAGATTTTGGGCTACCAGGGGATTATAATACGATTCCGCCCCATAAAAAATTAAATTTCCGCAAAAGTTGTAGGAAAGTTGGAATTACTACCACACAGCATAGGCTCAACTTTGCCGAAAAGTCCCAACGCCAAAAATGAACTCATCGAACTTTTTCAGCTAAAATCCTTAAACCAGGCCTCAAAATGAAGGAAACGAGCTGGAATGGTCGATAGACACCTGGAAAAATGCCTATTTTCTCCCTGATAGAGCGATGTAAAAAAATTAGGATAGGGGATTGTATATGTAATCGTACTTAGAGTATACAATGAGGAAGGAAAGTATAAACTGAATCACAAAAAAAAAGAGGACAAATAATAATCTATGCACCGCCGCAGCACAATAAAATGAATAATGAAAATTAAGCCATAAAATAATTAATAATAAATATAATATTAAATGTGTACATGTATACATATGTATACATGTTTATGTGTACAATCAATAAGGATGCACACGCACCATCTACATCGCCCGCCACGCTTTACAAAAAACAAAACACATTTATTAGATGGTAAATGAATATATGATATCATATCATAGGAGCTGATTTTTTTTGCTCCAAAAATCTTGACAGTATGGTGTACACTAATGGCAACAAATAACCTATGTAAATTCATACTTGAACACCACTCAACCTTGAAATCTGATTACATTTGTTCTATGGCAATTTGCTCGCCTAATGCTAAACACATGCTTTTCATTTTTGCACTATTAGCAGGTAGACATCACCTCGACGACGGGATATCTTTTTTGCTTGTTTTCAAGTTTTTTTACATGGCAATAGCGTTATGCAAATTGGAGGGGGTAAAAGTACCATAAATTATTTTTATCCATGTAATATATTATTATTTTTTATTCCATGATGATTAACGTTTTAAATTAGTGCCATCATCCAGAAAAGCGTCTTCTATCTATAAATATCCGTCTTGAATACCTGCTGCGGACTTTTTTAACGTCTGTTTGAAGTTGTTGGAATCAATGCTATTCGCCTGGGAGTTCTTAGCAGTGTTGGGATGTTTAAGTACGGTGGAGAGCTATCAACAAAGTGTACGGCTTTCATGTTTTAGGAGTCTTGAAATTGGGTGGTATTAGCAGGCACACACTATGGACTAATGCTATACGCCTCTATAACGTTAAGTTGGTGTGTATTTTCTAGGGATTACTGTATATCAGGCCAATTAAAATCCAATATTTCTCTCGGGATTACTAAAACTGTATTTTATAGCTGAGCATACTGCTGTGCTATATGATGCTACCTTGTATTTACCTGCTATACTTTTTTTGCGAATTGCGAATCTCGACGACGGAAGAAATATATCATGGATTAGACCGATAATACCCATATATAAAAAGGTAAAATACGAAGGAGTAAAGTAACATAGATTAGGAGAAATCAATTAAGATCAGTATTGAATGAACCATCTCAAAGGCACAAGATAGTGGATATTTATATATATACATAAACTAATTATCCAATATTTTAAAATTTTATTTTATTTTCTTCATATTATAGTTTGAAATAATTTTAAAAAGCCTATATATATATATTTATAATTGATAATCATTTATAATAGATTTATTCGAAGAACAACGAAAGCGATGACAGATATCAATAATATAACAGTAGGTGTAGTCGCATTGCAAGGTGCATTTATTGAACATTGTGAGATATTAGATAAGCATAGATTTATTCGAAGAACAACGAAAGCGATGACAGATATCAATAATATAACAGTAGGTGTAGTCGCATTGCAAGGTGCATTTATTGAACATTGTGAGATATTAGATAAGCTGAATGTAAAAAACAAACAGATACGTACAATCGAAGATTTTGAAAATGTCGATGCGTTGATATTACCAGGTGGAGAAAGTACAGCAATGGCAAAAGTATCTTCATTAGGTGGTAATTCAATTTTTCAAGAAATTTCAAAGTTTGTCAAATCCAATAAACCGGTATGGGGTACATGCGCTGGTTTGATATTATTAGCGGATAAAGTCGATGGTCAAAAGAAAGGTGGTCAAAGTTTAGTTGGTGGATTAGATATTATTGCTAGTAGAAATTTTTTTGGTGCACAAGTGAAATCCTTTGAAGCACCATTGGAACCACCACCATTAAGTGGCAATGATAATCATGTAACAAAAAAAAGAAAACTTAATAATGAAGAGAAGGTGGTGGAGGAAGAAGATGGTGTTGGTAGCAATGGAACATTTAATGGTGTGTTTATACGTGCACCTGCAATATTATCGACTGGAAAAAATGTAGAAGTTTTAAATACAGTCGATATAGTCAAAGAAGATGATACACATGATAAAGTTATAGTAGCGGTAAAACAAAATAATCTTTTAGCAACTGCATTTCACCCAGAATTAACAGATGATTCTAGATGGCATCAATATTTTGTTGAAGACATTGTTAAAAAAAAGTCATAAAAAAGTGAGAGAGAAAACCATATCTGGTTTGGTACACGAAGTTTTAAATTGTGTCATTTTAAAATAGAAAAAGAGAATGTTTTACATTTTTCTTAAAAATTATACGTTCGTAGTCTATACGAAAACAGATATATTTTTGCTTTTTATTTCAGAACACACCACATGTTTTTTTACATTTTATTTTTTGCGTGCGGTGTGATTTTTAGAAGAATCCAGGATGTTGCATTTTTTTTAAACACGTTACACAAAGGAAATTAAACTTCTCTCCTCTCTCTTCTTCTTGTGTGTTTAATGTGAATGCTCATAATAAATACCATATTCATCTTCATATCTTTCTAACATTTCTGCTGCTTCAACATTTTTTAAATGTGAAGCAATGTCTTTTGCTGTCCTATGCCTTTTATCAGCTATTTTTAAACTAGTTGGAAATAATTGAACCAACCATGGAATAAGATCAACACGATTAAAATCCGCTGCATAATGTAGCGGTATCCAACCCAAGTTATCTTTATGGTTAATACAGCCATGATAAAAACTATAAATCAATTTTATAACTTCGACGCTAGCATTATTCCTAATTGCTATGTGAAATGGTAATACCCCACCAACACCTTCAGTTTCACAATCATGTGGATGGCATTTATGCAAATACGAAACTGTTTCAACGGTAGTCCTTTCCCATTTATCACTTGTACTGTATAAATTGTCAATTTCTCTAGCCAATAACCAATATTTTTTACGCAATAAACTATTTCCTATATTGCCAACTTTTTCATTTTCATCTAATTGGTGTTTGTATTTATTTTCTAAATTTGTCAATAAATCAATAGCCATTTTACTTTTGCAATAAATTGCACGTTTCAATGGCGTTTTCCCTTCTGTATCTTGCATACGTAACGCATAAGGAAATTTTTGAACTAAAAATGGTATATGCATTCCTCTATTTTTTTCAGCAGCTATATGTAAAGGAAGGAATTTATATGAATCTTTAT
Source organism: Stramenopiles sp. TOSAG23-2 (assembly GCA_900128395.1). Classification (NCBI taxonomy): domain Eukaryota; species Stramenopiles sp. TOSAG23-2. The sequence goes on from LT649697.1 coordinate 8,727, forward strand.
ATTCAATGGATTTTGGATATAATTCATATAATTTTTTCACTACATCTTTTTTAGCATCACTGTAAATGGCATAAAATATTGGTAACCATTGCTTTGCATCGGTTCCATCAGGAGTTTTAACATGATGTGGACTTTTAATATGTAAATTTCGTACATGCTTAACACTAGTATATTCCCATCTTGTCATATTTTTAGAATATAATGTTTTGATTTGTCCAATATTTTTACGTGCAAATTTAATATAATCCTTTTCATTCATTATTTTCATGTTAAATTCTATTTTCAATAACAAGTCTCTCGCTGCTTTACATTTATTTGTATCTTTATATGAACCAGCTTTTGCTAAATCCAATGCAGTGCATTCTTGTTTATTTTGTATTGTCATACCTTCTGGGTATTTATCTGTTAGAAATGTAAGAATATCTGCAGAAACATTATTACGAGCAGCATCATGCAACAGTATTTCACCATTATTATCTCTATGTCGTATGGAATATGGATTTAATTCATACAACTTTTCTATAACATCAATCGGTGCATTATTCTGCACTGCATAATTAATCGGTAACAAGCCATAACTATTAGGTTTATGAACATCATCAGGATTGTCATTATTCAATCGTATGATTGTATTTACCGTTGTTTTTACCCATCTTGATTTTTGCGCAAATTCTTCACTGAATGTATTGCAATACAATTGGTTAATTTGATATTTTTCTATTATTCGTCTAGCTTTATTGCTAATTTTTAATGTTTGCAATCGCAATCTTTCCTCCCGTTTCTTTTGTTTTTTTGCTAATATTTCTTTCTTACTTTTCCGTTTTCGTGTCCCTGCTGCTGCTGTCGTTGTTGTTCCTAAATCGGTATTGTCATTTGATGCTGGTGTTGGTGATTTGGATCTTGATCTTGATCTCGATTTAGATTTTGGTCGTAGTATTGGTGATTTTGACCGCCGTGCCTTTTCTCTTTCTATTTCTACAGCAGCTTTTTTTGCTTCATCTTGTGCTTCTGCAGAGAACATTTTTTTCTCTTTCCATGAAGCATTTTTCAATTTCATCCTATTTTCCAATATTCTTTTCCGTTTCACCCTTTCTATTTCTTTTGTATTATCTTTTGTAATCATTGAATTTAAGTAACTTTCAAACATGTTATATGCTTCCATTTTATCAAAACGTAAAGCTAAATCTATTGGTGTATTAGTTACTATATCTTCAACTAAAATACCAGTTGGAAACTTATTATATAGAAATGGGATAATATCAATTCTATTTTTCTCTGCTGCCCAATGTATCGGCAAGTACCCATTTTTTTCTTGATGTTTTAAAGCATTTGGATACAATTCGTATATAGTAAAGATAACGTCTTTCGTAGCATCACCAATAATAGCACGATGTAATGGTAACCTTGCATATTGCCTATCCTTTGTTTTAACATAGGCTGAATTTTGTTGATGTATTTGGTTAATTGTTTTCACCGACGTATTCAACCATTTATTATTTCCATGATGATCTTCCTCCCACCAATTAATTTGATCCGTTGGCGGTGTATATGGTCTACCAACTGCCGGTACAAGCGACATGGTAATGATGATGTGGTTGGTGATGATGATGATGGTTAAATATACTTGTACTTTGGTTTTTGATATGTTATATTAAGTATTCTATATTTACAGTAGTATATATATTATTGTCGTAAACCAGGAGAGGAGGTAATAATAAGATAAAAAGTCTGCAAAAAACCGATAAAATTAATAATAACATATAGGAATACCATTCAATGCTATCTACCACCTGGTAGTGTATGTACCTCTAGCGACCACGATTTTGTAAAAAATGACTTCTACCTGATGCACTTTCATGTAAAAACACCATAAGAATACCTGGTGGTGGTTATTATATATTTTATATATGCACACACAAAATATATAGAAATAGTACAAATAGAAATATAGCTAGCTATTTTATAGAAATATAATACATACATCAAACAAATATACAATCAACTACATATACAACAAACAATGGAAGAACAAAAACTTGTCGACGAATTACAATTTATGAATAAGAACAACAATAATAAACTCACTGATTACATACAATTTAGTAAACAACGTACATATATAAATAATTTCAATGAATCTAATTGTGAAATGTGCAAATTCAACCCTAATAATGTAAGTGATGATGATGAGAAAAAATCATTGCAACTAGCATATTTATTGCAAGTGGAAGAAAACGAAGAGATGAAAAATGATGATGAATACATTGCTAAAATGATGATGGGTGATGAGGGAATTGATCAATATTTTGGATCCAAAAATGCTCATGGTGAAGAACTTATTCAATCATTATCGTATCCATTATTATCATTGGATGGTGCAAAAAATATAAAAATTTTTCATTCGCCAGAGATACTTTCATGTTGGGTACCACAAACTGCATATTCATGTGGTGCAACTTCAGTAGCAAACGTAATAAACTCGCTTCAAAAAAACGCAACAAATGTAAAACAAAGAGATGAAGTGACTACCCAACATCTTTTAAACATTTATGTACAACAAAATAATGGAACGTTACGAAATTTAATATTACAATTTGAAAAAAAATATTTAGAAATAAAAATTAATGATATGTTTACAAGTTTTAAACGTACTATATTTAGAAAAAGTAAAACAACGTTTTATGATTATTCCAAAGATGAATTGTTTGAGCTAGCAACAGATTGGTTAGATGATGAAGATATTGAATACAATAAAGATATGCTTACGAAATTAAAAGGTATTTTAAGAGTTAAACGTGGATTAGCAAAATTACAACGTAAAGTCAGTCCTGGGCCACATACTTCTGTAGTTGGAAATTCCAGTTTAATGAAAGCTGCTGAAATTGCAGCATCAAAACATACAAATATAAATTTAAATGCTCGTATATTCATATCAAATAGCAAAAAGCGACCAGAACAAGAATCGTGGAATATGTTAAAAAAATCATTGCAAGATAAAAATTCACAAATTATTTTTCATTTAACGAATCATTATGCTCCAGTATACGCAGCAAGAGAATATATGCTTCATGGAAAATTGCAAAGACAAATTTTAACATCATATGCTGGTCAAAAACCTTCCGCATGGATTCACTGGACAGATGCATTGAAAATTATTAATAAATGGGCCGGTTATAAATTTATGATTTTTGAATTGGTTACAAATAGCAAGATGAAACGCAAAGTTGGTAAACATCCACATCGAATGAAATTATCCAATTGAATGATGGGCCGGTTATAAATTTATGATTTTTGAATTGGTTACAAATAGCAAGATGAAACGCAAAGTTGGTAAACATCCACATCGAATGAAATTATCCAATTGAATGGACAATTGGATTTGCGATATTTGCCATCGAGATTCCAGTTTGAAAGGAAGTAATGGAAAAAGAAGGGTAAATCGTTATCGTTGTGCAAATGGATGTGGTGATTTTGATTATGGTTATAAAAAGTATAGTTGCAACTACATAAAACGCAGTTCTTAATAACAGGCACATAGCACTGCTGAAAGCAATGAAACAAAAGATACATATACATGAATAAATGGAATTCGATTTCAAACAATGAATTAAAAGTTATATACATCATAAGAAAACATACTTTTATAAAATTGTATATATATAGAATTCATAATATATAATAATATATAAAACAAGATTGTATTAAATAAAAACTACATATACATATTTAATTCATTTACATTAAGATGTTTACAAAAACTACTGTTATTTTATTAGTCTTGCTATTTGCATCTTCCAATGGAACACCTGCTGTGAAATGGGAATTTCGCGGTCCGACGACTTATTATACACGTGACGATGATTTGAAAATAACCAGTGCTGGGGCAATTCAAGATGTAGCAGCTGGTGCAGATAATACTTGGTTTGTTGGTAGTGTTAATGGTGGTATATGGAGAAGTAAAAATTTGCAAGAGAAAGTGCCGCATTGGGAAAATGTCCTTGATAAACAACCAGGGATTACTTGCAGTTCAATAGCTGCATTGCACGTTTCAACAATTGATGCCAAAAGAATATATGCTGGTTGTGGTGGTTCAACTTCCAGTGAACAAGGTTCTGATTGGAATGTATTAAATTCTGGTGATTGGTCTGGTATTATGAATTCTAATGATGGTGGCGAAACGTGGTCTATGATCAATGGCTTTCCAATGAATTATTATGTTACTGCAATTTATGAAGTGGAGGCAAATGTAATATTAGTAGCTGCACAATCAAATTTATTTAATAAAAATGATGGTGGAATATGGCGCTATGATATCAATAAAGATGAATTGAAAAAAGTAAGCAATATACCAACATTTACTTTGACAGCTACTTTAACAGATTCTATCGTAGCCACACATGCACGAAATTCAGAAAATAGTGTATCAATAACAACTGATGGTGGGAAAAGTTTCGAAGATTATGGTAAATTACAATGGACAGAAGGTACGTATCCATTTTATACCTGCGCTGCTATGATGAAATAGTGTATCAATAACAACTGATGGTGGGAAAAGTTTCGAAGATTATGGTAAATTACAATGGACAGAAGGTACGTATCCATTTTATACCTGCGCTGCTATGATGAAAAATGGTGATTTGATAGTTGCTGGATTAAATACTGAAAGTGCCAATGTATCTGCAACTAGTTCACAATTTTTTGTAAAACGAAAAGGGGCAAGTGATTGGATGGAGCTTCCTGGACAACCAACATCTATGGATGAAGATGGCATGCCAAAAGACAGAATGGCAATATTAGGAGATCCGATGGTGCCTGATCTAATGTATGTTGCTGGTAATGCTGGAGCATTGGCTTGGCGTGTCAATACGACGATTGGAGAATGGGAAAAAATGTGGGATATGCCAGATGTACCAGACGGTTCATTACCACATGGTGATTGTAGAAATTATGCATGGGATCATGAAACAAATCGTCTCGTATTAACCAGTGATGGTGGTGTTTTTGTGCGAGAAAATCCAAGAGAACGTGGTGGAAAATGGTATAGTTTAAATGGTGATTATCAATCGATGGAATTATTGTCTGCCCATTATGATAACAGGGAAAAACGTTTTGTGATGGGAGCGCAAGATAATTGTGCCCAAGTAACGAAACCAAATGCTGAACCAACTGATGTTGCTGTAGGTTTCGTGGAAGGTGATGGTACTGTTACCTTAATTGATAATGTTCATAATCCAGCCAGATTATTTGGTACAACTCAATTTTTAGGTGTCGGAACGATATCTATCGATCCGACAACAACGACTACTGGAACGGACTTGAAAGATGATGATGATGATGATTGTGGAGGTCTTTGTTTTGTACAAGGTGACAAATTTATTAATGTACCAATTGATGTATACTTTCCAGAACCAAGTTCATTTCCATATTTTGTGCAACCATACGCTTTAAACGCACAAAATTCAAGTGAATTATTCTTTTGGACCAATGGCACTTCTACACGAAAAAGTGCATTTTATAAGTTTATCATACCAGATGATGTGCAAAGCAAAAAAGATATACCTGCACCAGAACTTGTACTAGTAACTCCAGAGGATAGTTTCTTCCTAGAGTTTGTAACTGGCGGGTTTACTGAAGGGAAACCGGATCAAGAGCTTTTAATTGGGATGAGTAATACAGATTTATATGTTAGAAATGCAAATACAGATGGAAAAATGATTAAGCGTCCTTTACCTACAACATTTGCTGTTCCAGTGACATTGCCATATGATGAAACAGATAAAGGAGCACGCATATTGGGCCCAGTAACTCATGGAAGAACAGTTTCAATGGCTGTGTCTCCTTCCGATTCAAACGTAATTGCAGTTACAGGTTGGCCATCTGTTGAAGAAAATAGTGTAAACGAAGAGGTATGGGTAACTACAGATGGTGGAATGACATGGCATGAAGTTACGAATAATTTAAGACAAGCATGTGGGGTTGTAGGTATTGTACGACCAGGTGGTTTGTTAATTGTTGATTTACTTGAAAATAAAGCAAGAGCATTACTTGTAAGCACTAGTAACGGTGTTATGGTTTCGTATTTACCATTAACATTTTCCAGCAATGATGAAAATGATGTTGAATGGGGACGATTTGGAAGCACAGATGAATTTCCAATTGTATTGACAAGTGCTTTGAGTTATGAACATTACAGTGATACATTAGTTGCAGCAACATTTGGTCGTGGTATCTATTCATTATCAAACGCGAAAGAAGCATTGTTGGATGTATTGTATTCAAAAGCATATAATCATAATAATGTTGGTAGTAATAAACGTGTGAAAGAAGAATTAAGTAGTAAATATTTCCCACCACAAAAGTAGTTTTGCGAAATATTATTATATACGTATACGTACCGTACTGGAAAATACAAATCTATGGATAGGTATTATTAATATATGACTAGGCATGTGAATATTAAACAGTATCATACAAAGTATTTCTGCAGTAGCTAATATTGTTAATCAAGGAGAGAATGAGAGAGGGAGTGTATAGAGTGTAAAATTTCTTGTTCCACAATCATTTTTATATTATATTTAATTTAAAAAAAAAAATATACTTCGTAAAATATTAATAAAAAACATATATATTATATAATATTAATATATTACATTTTATACACTTTTTGTAAATTTTTTTTATCGACTACTATGAATATTTAATTTATTCTCCATTGCCCGAATATAATCATCAAAATCATTGTCATTGTCATAACTACCACTATTATTATTTTGCCCAATAATATCATATTCTGCTGCGTCATAATTACCATTAGTTTGTTGAAGTTGTCGAAAGTAGAAATCATCTGGTGAATTATTATTATTATTATTATTATTATGGTTGCTGTTGGTGTACATAAAAGAAGTAGATGATTTATCATATGAATCATAATAATTATTGCGATTTCCACCATTATCACTATAAGAAGATGATGCATATTTTCTTTCATTCATACTTTGTTTCAAAAGCAAATGAGGAAATTTTCGAGT
>LT649698.1:0-15701 GCA_900128395.1 Stramenopiles sp. TOSAG23-2
TATACATGTTTATTTATATGACACATTTAATGACCTAGTTGGTGACCCTACAGAGGCAAGGAAAACAAATTTGAGATTATAACACCAAGCAATAATAATAACAACAACGTAGCCTCACATTCGAGTAGCAATACAAACAATAAGAACAAAAGAATAATAAGAGAGTACGAAGTATGCAAGTAATAACAACAACATCGACCAGAATTCTGTGTTGTAAAAATATAAAAAATTTAATAAAAAAAGAAATTATATACGAAGATGTAGAAGTATCCAGTGATCTACTTTTATTTCCAGAACAAAAAAATGTAAGAGAAAATTTTGTCACCACGTTTAATTTACATGTGTTATGGGATAATTATATGAAGAAACTTATAAATATTGTAGAAGAAAATTGTCCACCATTGTATATTGCTAAAAGACGACTTGCACATGATAAGTTTGTAACAAATCATTATTTAAATATATGGAATAATTCAAATTTAGTAGATGTTGCAAAAGATCTACCAATACGCACACAGATTATAATAGCAAAAGATGATCCATTAAGTACAAAGGAAAAGGCAGAGACGTTATTAGATTTATTCGCGAAGAAAAAGTCTGTCCTTGGAATATATGAACCAAAATGTAGTAAACTTGTAATCTTAAAAAATTCAACATGTGGCCATTTATCGTTATTGACAAATGTAGATGAAATTAAAACAATAATTGTTAATTATTTACCAAAAATGTGAAATAAAGAAGACAGAAACTATAATATATTATTAAGTAATTATAGCCAAATGCATTCCGTGGCCATATACTATATATGGTCCAAATATTAGTAGTTTCGAACTAAAATTGTTTGAAATGCAGTATTATATTATAAAGAAATATAATATAGAGCATAGAAATAACATTATTTCAGCTTAATAGCAGGTCAATATCATGTATAGGACAAGCACATACAAGCGATAGTGCGTTTTTTTCGCAAAACCACACTATCTGTGGTATGCACGTATGCACGTATGTGCAATACATAGATATATAATATTTTAGATTATATATATTTCACACACATCATATAATTGAAAAAATAGTAATCCCAAGCTCCCGCTTCCTACTTCAACAAATAACGACATAATCAAAATGAACAATTTCAACGGTATAAAATCGAAATTAGAAAGAGCCAAAGAATTGGATGGTGTATTAAGACAAAAGAGTATGGAAAGAATGAATTATTGCAAGCATGAATTCAGAAAAAAACTGATTCAACAACAAAGTCAAAGATTGCAATTGAATGAAACAGGCTTTGAAGCGTTGTATAACAATCTCGATGCGTTTATGGAAAGAAAACGGGAGAAAGCCAAAAACAGTATGGTAGAGCCACTATTAAATAAGTTTTGTCCTGAAATAAAGATTGTTTCTCCTAGAGTAGTTCTTGGAAAAAATTGGCAAAAGTTCTTGACATGTTCTGAAAAAAATAAAAATAAAAACAAATTAACTCCTCCGTTTCTGATGGCACGTCGACCACGAATTGTATTGGACGGTATTTTAGAAGGTTATTGTGCAGGCATGGATGGAACAACAGGTGGTAATTGGCCAGTTGATGGGTTTTGGAGTTATCAGTTTGAAAAGTTTGGACGGGCTGTTGATTTAAAGTCAAATAATAATACTATTAATAATATACGCAATCCAGCAGAATTTAATATTCTTGTGAAACTCTTGGAAAAAAAAAAGTGTGACATTGAGAAAGAAATGCGAAGTCCAATTGTTTTAAACAAATTAATATCTCATGCAAAAAAGATAATAAGCACGGAAGATACAGATAGAAACATCAATCATAAATTAAATTCAACGTTGAAAGTTTTGGATGTTGGTTGTGGGAAAGGTAGATGGTTAGGAATGGCATCAACAAACTTACGAAAAGAAATTGAAACAAATCTATCTACGTTATATTGTGTATTGGTAGAGAACATAGTGGAAGATGAACAACAACAACGATGTAAATGGAAAATTCAAGATTTTACATGGGGGGAAGGAGCAAAAAATGCAAAGAAGAATGCCGAAGAAGATAAAATGAAAATTACAATCCAAGTTGATATAAGTTGGTTTCCCTCACGGAAAATGCCCAGTAATAACGACAAGAAAACTTTTCTTTGGCATGGTATTACTGGAGGTAATAAACTTTTCTCAGACGGTGGCAATAATGCAAGATTACTTGATCCATCATGTAATACAATATTGTACGATTATGGTACAATGTGTGGTAAAGACGCATTGGTATTAGGACTGAAACAAGCGGAAACTCGCCTTCGTAAAGATTTGCAACAAAAAAAAGAGCGTATTGCTATGATTAAAGAGGATTTGAGTAAACATCGCAATAATGGTTTTCATGAATTGCAAGCAGAGAAAAGTGCTCGATTGGTTTGGAATATCAACCGAAATTTAGACAATAGAATATACGGAGGAAAGAAAAAAGAGAAAACAAAAGAAGAAAAAAATTTAGAAGATTGTGCATGGAACGTATATAGAAAAGCGAAAGAAGAGGAAGGTATCCAAAAAGAATTAATGGAACTTGAATATTCATCTGCAACAGTACTACAATGGGTCCCTTTTGAAACGCCTAGTTCTATCCCAATCGAACCGATTTTCCAACAAGGCAAAGTTTGCCAAAACAACTGTTACGATCTCATAGTCTCATCATGGACATTTCGACATTTATCCGATCCTCTTGGATCATTAGAATTCTATGCCAATCTTTTATCTCGAGGTGGAGAAATGTATATAAATGGATTTATGATGAACGTAGTAGAACCAGGAAATAACATTTTGATAAGTGAAGAAGTTTATGAGGAAGATATGAACGAAGCAATACCAAAAATATTTTGCAATGATCTTTGCGATTTATGTATGAGTGATATCATTCCAGGTAATGAAATTGATACTATGTTGGCAGAAGATGAATGCATGGAACTAGGATTAATTTTAATTACTGAACGACCATCAACAAAATTAGATTGCAAGGAAGAACAAGAAGAAGAAGAAGAAGGAAATTTAAAAAAGAAAGAGGATGAAAACAAAAGTGTCAAATATGTTAAGGAAAGTTGTAATAAAACAAGGTCAAATATAGTAGAAAATGTAAATGTGAAAGAGCAATTACAAAATATATCAGAACGTGATATATTGGCAAAAGCTCGTGCTACCGTCAATGAGAGTGCAGGTTTACTTGCAAATAGCATCTTGGACCTATCATATCCAAGCAAGCAAGTGTATGCTACGGCTGATAAGGACAAAAAAGAGGGAAAAAAAACGGTTAATGATAAAGAAAAGCATCAAAATATATGGAGGGAAGAAATGTCAGATGGTGAAAAGAAGAGAATCGAAAGACGTGAAAATGCTAAAAGAAAAGGTGCTATGAATAGGATGGTGCGTGCAATTTCCAAATTAAATGCGTTTGGAAGAAAAACGGGTGCTTTTACATTGGAATTAGATTATGTGGAAGTTAATAAACACAATGAAACGAAGAAAGACTACGAAGAAGATTTTGATTTTGGTAGTATCACATACCGTACTGCATTAAAGTTTGTTCGTCATAATGACATATCTTCTATTCGATTTGGAGATATGGTAGAATATGTCGGGTTAGCTCGATCAGATGATACTTTGTATCCCTTTAATAAACGAAGGCGTAATAATTATAATCTTAAACGGGTGCCAACAAGGTGTGTGTATTACATCGAGGGAGATTAACATGTTTGGGTGAAGAAGAACCAAAATTTACTCTTAAAATCTCTGTTTTTTGGTATATATTTATATGATGAAACATAATTACTGTATTATATAATATCTATATAGTTGCGCTAATCGATTGTAAAATAGTTCTTCATATCAGGTATATGGTGGTATACGTGGTGGTGTTGGTGGGATTGATTTTCTCTCTATCTTTCATTATGCAATAGTATGCACACAGCACTATACATCTTTCACTTTGATTTTTAGAAAAAAATAAATAAAATAAAAGTTGCAAACAAAAACAAAATCCTGTTTCTCGCAAACACGAATAGCTAGCAAGGCTAGCATGGGATTAGCATTGGAATCCGAGAAGCCACCAATCAACCACTTGGATATTGTAACATTACCATATGGCATACTATTAATACAATATACAAAAGAAAGATATACACACATCTCAGTTAGGAAAAATAGAATATATAATACAAATATCGGATAACAACAAGAATAAAAAGAAGCAGCAAATATACATCATTATAACGAGGAAATAAAAGCTATTGTATTTCCATTTTATATACGTAGAAAATAATATAGAATATATTTAATAATATTATAGTATTTTTTTCTGGTCAAATCGAATTATTAATTTTAAAAAAGCGTAATTCGACATGAACACTAACAATGATTCGTTATCGATACCAAATAATATTTTGCTCCAACATGAACATGCTCTTAAAGTTTTGAATTTGACCATGAATATGGGTGACTCGTCAATGAATGGCACAAATAGTAGTGCTTTGAGTGGTAACAATACTATTGGAGAACAACAATATCAACAAGAGGAACCACAATCAAACTCGCATGATAATAGTAATTATATTGATTTTTCGGAAACAAACAAGCAATATGGAAATCATTTTAATGCTAAAAATGATGTACCAACGCCGCCATTACCAGCTACAGAAGAGCAAAAGGAATCGAAATCTTATGAGCCGGTACAATTGCGTTTTAATTCCGCATCATTATTAAAATCTTCTACCGCCATGGAAAAATCAGCAAGAGGTCCTGTGGACATGAATAATAGTTCCAAAAATGGAGATAGTAGCATACCAATGCCTTGTTTGTGGTAAAATAACACAATCAACACCTGGTTTGAAGCATCATGTAACAGTCATGCATCCAACTTGCGAATTCGTCAGGTATGGCGGTGGCGCAAGTAATAATGTTTTACCCCAACCTTTGAAGAAGAGTCACAAAAATAGCAAGCAGCACAATGATAATAATAGTAATAATACGAATTTTGGTAACTTTGGTAATGTTGGCAATTTTGCAAATAATATGCATCCAAACTTTAGCAATAATAATATGAATATGATGCCAAACATGTATTACCAAGGAAATAGCAATACGAATCTTAATAATAATATGAATCTCAATAATGGAGTTAGAAATTCGTATGCAAATTTTCCCAGTGGAACTGTTAGTAATCGTAACGTGATGATGCCGCCTCCACAAAAACATGAAAATCTAAACAAATTAAATAAAAAAAAATCCAAGAAGAAAAGTTCAGCTTCAACACAACAAATAATTAAACCAAGGCGAAAGCGTAAGCGTAAGAAGGAACCAGTCATACCAGAAGTGCCAAAAGGAGAACCAGATGAAGAACATCACATTAAAATGATGGAAATTAGCACGACATGCCCATTTTGTTTCAAAGTATTTGGTCGACCACAGGCGTGTGGAATGCATAAGAAATATTGTAAATCAAATCCTTTTAAAGGTTTACCGACAGGTGATCGATGGAGAAAAGGCTTAGGCGCCCCAACTAAACCTGTTAAGCTTGGAAGGCCTTTAAAATTCAAAAATGGAACTAACTTTGATAAGGGAAATAATGGTGGCAAAGCATCAGCTCCACCAAGTAAAGAGCTTAAGAAATTGGTGGGCAAACACGTGGAAGTATATTGGAAAGACGATGACGCTTGGTATCCAGGAAAGTTGGTGAAGATAGATAATGAAACAGGTAAATTTGACATCATTTATGATGATGGATATCAAGAGGCAGACCTTGATTTACGTAATGAGATGTATCGAATAGTAGTCGATAGTAATCGTGGCAACAAGCAAAACGCCACTAGTAATAGTACTGGTGCCGCTTTACAAGAAGTACCTTTACCTCCTGATACGTTTATCGCGGAAAGAATTCTAGATACAAGACCACGTAAAGATGGAGTTCAAGGACAAGAATACTTGGTCAAATGGAAAGATTCAGATGAAAAGACTTGGGAGCCCAGTGAAAATATTGTTTCACCAGCGTTGTTACATAATTATTACACAAGTCCCGAATTTCAAAATAAAATAAGTAGCAACAATAATGGCGCAAAGACACAAGCAAGTGGATCACTTCTGTGAAATGATCAGTAAAAAGAAGAATTGAAAAGATTAAATGTGTGTGTGTGTGTGTGCGTGTGTATTAGCTTGAGATGAAATATATTTTACATGCATACCCGTTCAATTAAAAAAATTGGTAAAAAATATATTTTTTTTAAATTTTAATATAATATTATTTTAAATATTAAAAAAAATATGCATACGAGAGTACATAAAAATATGCACAGATAATATTTTAGGAGAGAGAAGTACACGGTAAAAAATACGAAACCGTCCGTACGTAAGAAAACAATTAATTTTTTTTTTAAAATGAGAGAAGTATTCGTACTACTAAATATATACGTATTCGTAAATACTAGCGCGTGGGTTTACAAAATTTGTATTATGCGCGTGTTAAAAATAAAAAATCACGCTCTAAAAAATTCAGCATTCTTTTTTGACATTCAAGTGTCATCTCTCTCATACACATCACACACACACACCTCTCTCGTCCAAATTTTCATAAAAATAAATACGTCGTACAAAAGGCGCTTTCTACGAAGTCTGTAGCATGTAAAAATAAATATTCCTACATGTATATATATAGATAATGAGCATATCAATTAGTATTATAAATATCGCGATACTTTTTTGTTATACAGCAACTTGGAATGATTGTCCTGCTTGCATACCCATTGGTACTGTCACCATCATTTGACCTTTACCTGGCACGTTGATAATAATTTGTTGTCCTCCCATTACTCCATACGGTACTGTTACTGCTAAACGTTGTTGTTGTACTGCTTGTTGCATTGGTTGTTGCATACCCATGCCACCGCCATACATATTTGCACCACCACCACCATACATCGGTTGCATACCATTACTCATCATTCCCGCTTGCTGCTGCATCATTTGCTGCTGCTGCTGTTGTTGCAACTGCGCTTGCAACTGTGCTTGTTGTTGCTGCTGCTGTAACATTGCTTGTTTTTGTGCTGCCTGTTGTTGCAACTGCGCTTGCAACTGTGCTTGTTGTTGCTGCTGCTGCAACATTGCTTGTTTTTGTGCTTCCATCTGCTGCTGCTGCTGTTGCATCATCATCTGTTGCTGCATCACTGCAGCATTTTGCATACCCATTGCGCCACCACCTAATTGGTTATTTAGAATATTTTTACCAATTTGTCCGTGCATATTTTGCCTCTGTTGCTGTTGTGGATCTTGTTTGTAAAGCTTCATTTTAATTTCACCTGAAAGCTTCCTTTTCTTGTTGTATATTTGAAACCATTGATCGACTGGCTTTCCAAAAGTCAAATTACCCAGAGGTATTTCTACGTGACCAATAAGGTTGTCACTCATTGTATTGCTGTTCATACATTGTACTAAAATCTTATTTTCCCCTATGTATTTAAATATTATTTTTTGGTTCCATATTGCGTGTTTACCACCATCTTCATGAACACGTGTTTTTTGCATTGTTTTTCCTAAAGTTAGCTTCACATATGGATCTTGTGTACCAAATGTTTGAGTGCTATATACATGTAAAGTATTTTATGAAAGAAATGTTAGAAACTATTGTGAAATATTAAATATATGAGTGTATTTATAAAAATAATATACTTACTTTTGCAATTTCCTCGCTTGCTCAACTTCTACAATTAACCGTATTGACATTGTTTTATTTATTGTAATTTATATGTATGTCTATATATTGCGTCTATGTATTCGTATATATATATATATATATATCTCCTAACTTAGATAAAAATTGATTGTTTTAAATATTACTTACAAATCTTACTTTTTTTCTTTTGCTTCTTTTGGATATAGACTTATGTATATATCTATTATGATACAACTTATATAATACCAGACCTGAATGATACTAATATTAATATTATAGTATAATACTATTATTACACTGGTACACTCTCTGCACTGTAAAAAGGCACTATTAATACTATTTATAAGAAGAAAAAAAGAAGAAGAAGATTTAGATGCATTCTGTGGCATTCGAGTCGAGAGGCGGCACAGAAGTATTGGCGGCTGTAAATTTTAATAATGCTATTTCCATGTAAAAATACAAGTGCGTGCATATTTTATAGATGCAACATGTATGTACTACCAATAATCTAAAAATATTGAAGATCTTTATTTGCCTTAATTAGAGTAATTACCAGCTAACCTGGCTTATCTAATACGGCATGGGAATATCATTGGATTCCCAGATTCCTCATTTTGACCCAACTCTATTCACATTCACAACAAAAAAACACCACACCAGAAATGTGTACACGTCCGACAAATGATTAAACATAGAAGATGTACATTTATAATAATAATAAGAGAACAAATATATAATAGTTATTTCCTATAATTGGAGTAATAGAATATATCAAAATTATTTACGAAAATACACAGGATAAACACACTTATATATACATACATACATATATATATTTATTTAAAATCTAAATAAAATAAATTATAATAATAACAAGGATTTTAAATGGCAAATACGCATATTTTATGGATTGACGACCATTATGTATATGATAATGTATGTAATATTTAAATATTTTTCCTATGTTTATATTTTAATAAATGAATATTTAAATCATTTTTTATTATGAGATGTTAACTTCCGGGAGTAACAGAAATATATATAATACTTCGTATATGAGTAAGAGAAACAATATATATATTTATATTCGTATTACGGTTCGTGTATGATATGATATTATAAAAATGTTTCTTTTTGTAACTTTTTAAAAAATAATTTTTTATTATATTGTGTTCTCTATTTTTTATTAAAAAATTAGACTCTATATATGCTGTATAATAAATGGATATGAAATATAGCGTGATATAGCCACACGTTCTTTCTTCTTCTGATGCTGGCCCGCTGGCCAGCCTTATTTTAATATATATATATAATAGTCTTCCAGGGAAAACGTAGATTTGGACCTGAGAGATCTTTAAAATACCAGCCGGCCAGGTATTAATATTATAATAATTTTAAATAAAATTGTGATTGTTGTGTAAGAATGTACCTATGACTTAATCGTCTATTATAAATAATAATAATAATAACACATAATATTATTATTTATTATTATTTATAACGTCTGCTGGGTGGTGTGTTTGATTACACTGTTAATACTTATACGATAAATGCAAACAAGAAATCATTTATATCGTATACCTATGTAACGCCTATGCAACATTGCCAGTTCACATACGTCGCTCTCTCTCTATATATGTATACATATTTAAATGTTTCATATAGGAAACAAAGTTTTTTGACAAATATTTAATTACTTAAAAGTATGCTGAATAGTAAATACAATGTAAAACAAAAAGGTGGCTCATCAGAACGGGTTGAAAAAATTGTATATGGTCTTTTGAAAAAGAATGTAAAATTATTAGCACTAGACTTTGATCAAACTTTAGTAGACATATTCATGAGTACATATCAAAGTAGTCCTAGCTTGATTGCTCAACATATTCGTCCAGTTTTTGTTTCATTAATAAATGCATGTATGGCAAAAAATATAGTTGTAGCAATAGTAACTTTTTCCTCCAATACTGAGTTAATTGCAAAAGCAATGGAAACAAAGCTGGATATTTGTATATCTCCAGAATATGGTAGACTAAAACGAGATGAAATTTTATTGCGTGGCCTGGATGATACCTGGTCCAAACCAAATAGTCAAGTGTTGCCAAATTGTTGGCAAAACGTACAATTAAATGGAAAGTTAGGGCATATAGCAGCGATTGTACGACAACTAAATACAAAAGGGACTTATTTTTCTCCACGAGGTTTTCTCGTCCGACCATCAGAAATACTATATTTTGACGATGATTTAAATAATTGCGAATATAGCATTAAAGCAGAAATATGTACAGCCGCTATTCCATTATGTGAAAGGAATGATTTAAATAATATTATATTAGAAGATTTAGAAGATTATTATTTACGAAATGAAAATTTTAAAAGATTAACAGTAGGATATGCAAGAACTGTAGCTATTGGCACAGGTACATTTTCTTCCTGTGCTGGTAGCTGTAATATATTGTGATATATTTAAATTGTTGTTTCACGAAAGTACGAAAAGTTCGTATATCAGTACGCGTATTTTGAATATATATTATTTTACATCCTCGTCGACATCATCAGATGAAACTATATCTGTTTCATCTTCATCGCTATCATCAAATCCCCCGTATATATCATCCTCATCTTCATCCTTCTCCTTAGATTCATCTTCCTCACTACTATCATCAAGTTCTGCTAATGCAGCATTTAATGCATCATCTGCACCAGAATTAAGTGCATCCAGTTTTTCTTGTTCGAGTCTCAATGCTCTTTCTTCCTCTGTTTCCTCTTCTTCATTTATTTCTTCCTTAACATATTCATTTGAAATAATTTTCTCATCACCATCTCCTGTAGGTTTTATGATGTATTTTTTAACTTTAGTAGTATAGCAATAGCAAGGGCAACAACCATGTAGTTCATGCTCTGGAGTGTCATAATATTTTCTCATAGTATGAAAACTTTTTATCATGAGAAGTATCATCATAATATTACAAAAATATGCTAATACTATCAGGTCGCCTAATGCGCTTGATTGATAACGTTTTACATGTTGTGAATATTCGGCCATACCAGGCAATATTGGTTCCTTCAATCCACCTGCCATTCGAACCCCATCAGGAGTTTTATCTTCTGTAACAATCACTGTACCATGTGCATCAACCGGGCCTTTTGGTAAGCCCACTTCAAACAACCCCCAGCTGTAAGTCATAGCAAGAAGTTCCCCAAGACGTGCACAATAATATAAAGTTGGAGATACGAAACCATTATGTCTTGTGCGTCCCAATAAGGTATCGAAATAAAAAAATACCAAAAATACGATGCCAAATAAATAGCGAGAGAAGAAAGCAAACACGCTAGTACATGTGCATTTAAATCTATCCCCACCTAAGTACCAACCATTTAAAAACAAAGTGTAAAACATCAAGACAAAAATAACGCCAGCATCAAGGGCTAAAATGTAAAATACGACTTCTTCACCATACACTATCATCGTTATAACTATTGGGAAAAGCCGGGCTAGTATTTCAAATACCCTGTATGCACCTATCAACGGCACTACCCGGGTTTGCACTGAAAAATTCACTGCAGTGCTCAAATCTATAGTGATGCGTTTTACAACCCATGCCTGATTTCGCTCCCATAAAAATCCAAAAGCAGCAACGCAACATAAATTACAAAAAATAGACATAAACAGAAATGTTTGTCCAAAACCAAGGCCGCTTGCAAATCCTAAATAAAATTCTAATATCAGAAATGGAATTGCTTGAAAAATGACGTTTGTTGTCATTAACAATGAAAAACCATAAAATTCTTGTTTGCATTTCATGACTTCTATCGTTTCTGGTAAAATTTCTATACGGAAAATACTTAGCAATAAAATAATATAAAAGGGCCATTCTTGCCGAAAATTATCCCCATCACCTTTTTTCGTACTTAGCCGTATATCTCCTAAATGTTCACATTGATTTTCCCAACCCCATTTTGACATAAAATATGCAACGATAAATTGTATGCCTGCACTCCAATACAATATGTATGCAGCGTAATCGGCATGGTTGCGCGATGGTGGCCTTCCATCATCCCCACCTGATATAATAGGACCATAATTTTTACCATCTTCATACGGATTACCATTTTTTTCTTGCATAGTTTTATAACCTTTTGCTTCAAAGTCATCATCAAACTGTCTCTCTCCTATTACCGGTCGGTTTGGAATATACGGCTCAAAGAATTTTGTTCCGGAAGTTTGAAGACTTTTCATCAATCTATTCAAAGCCATTTGAGGTGATAGTCTTCCCCAAATATATGGCTTGAAAAACTTTATACTCATTTCTATTTCTCCAACTTGTCTAACAACATTATTGGTCATCACAACCTCTGTAATAATGTCCATATTGACATAAACATCTTCTGGATAAACGTCTAAGAAATAATAAAGCTGTTGCGTAATAGCAACTGCTACATTTTCACTTTCGTATGCAAGTTCTTTATATTCCATTGTATATTTTACCTCCAGTGATCTCATTTCGCGTTGAGAGCGTGGACAATCTTTGTCTGTCTGATAGCAAGGATCATACCAGTCTGGCGAAACATCAACGTTACTTATTTTTTCGTGAGCATTCCATTTCGAAGAACTTTCAATTGCTATTAATACTGTAATATTTAATATTGATGCCATTACATAGCAGAATGCAATGCAACCAATCCAAGTATGCTCCGGTCCCTTGAGAGGGAGATTTCTTACTGTATAAACCATGATTGAGGACGCAAAACTTTAGACAATTGAGATAAGGAATGTGTATTGTATGTATATATATATATGTATATTATACATGCATAAGTAAAAATTTAGTTCATTAGTCCAGGTACCACAGGTATATATAGTTGTTGTATTATATTCCAGGTTTTTTTTTTGCTATTGATTTTTAATAATAATAACGTCAAAAAATTCTCTTAAAAAGGCTGTTCGCTGTGTTGGTGTAATATTAGACGGCAATGCTGTGTCCATGCTATTTAAGGTAATTTTATATATTTATATATATACCAAAAATTACCCTTTATAGGTAATATTGTGTAGGCAACAATGGTGAAGCAATTCGCCACATACACGATCCGGGGGTCTAGCTCAAATGGTAGAGCGCACGCTTAGCATGCGTGAGGCAGCGGGATCAATGCCCGCGTCCTCCAAACGAATTATCTTCGTCATTCTTTGTTTTTTCTTTTTTTGTTGAACCTTTTTTTTTGCCTTTTCCTGTAATGCAATGGTTAAGTTATACGCTTCATGATCTGTGAGATGTGTCAATATGTATGTCAAATTGGACATGTAGAAGTGTTGAGAAAGTTGGAGGAACTACCCTGCAATCTCTAAATGATAATTGGATGATGTTTACGTGAGAGAGAATCGTAAGTGATTATAAAAACACTATTGTACAGTCAATTTTACACCTTACAAATTTATATATATATATTATACTACGTGGAACATCTCCTCTTTGTCTTCTCTGCATTATTTTGTATTTTTGAGAAGACGTGTACACAATTTGTATTTTACTTCTTTTTCTTCAATTCCGCGTCATCAACAGCAACAACATCATCTAAAAAATTATCTGGTATTTCGGTTGGCTTATCATCAGTAATATCTTCGAAATCTTCATCTGCATAATGGGGCCATCCCCAATTATATCCTGTACGCTTACTAACTTTTCTCCTTGGTTTTGGATTTTCACAAAACATGCATAAACGATGTCGCTCTTTCGGCGCACCACAATTGCGACAAGTTATGATATGTTTCATAGGTTTTAAATTTCTTTTCATAGCATTTTTTATACGTTTTTTTGATTTCGAGATTTTACTTTTTGGAACAGCAAATAATAAAGGACCAAATTTAGAAAAAATGTCCTCGATATTATTATCATTATCGTCCTGTAATTTATTGTTTTGGTTTGTCAAAGCATTGTAATTATCGAATCCAGCAAGTTGTAAACCGAAATGATATGATGGTGATGATGATGGTACTATTGGATTCTTCGTTGTTGTTATATTATTTATGATTTCTTCGATATTATTAATATTATTTTTTATTATTAATTGTATATCGACACTTGCAATACGTTGTTTATATTTTACATTGTGCAATATTGATTTCCACATCTTTCGTATTTTTGTAACTACTAACTACTTTTACAACGTTATTCGCTGCCCATACTCACACGTATTTTCCCTTCTGTTATATTTTGTTTCAATATCTTCCGTTTATGTTGTATACGTATACGTTTATATTTAAAATAATTATTCAATTCATTATTTGTTCGGTGGTGCATCGTTGCCATCATCATTTATTATTTTTTATAGATGAGGTTTTTGACACTTTGTATGTTACTATATAGTAGCTAGAGCTATGCTAATATTATACCAGTAATTTCCATATTCTTTTCTTGTACTTAAAAAACGCGATTGAATTTTTTGTTATACGTGCATACCTTAACCTGGTACCTGTGGTATATATATATATACAAAAAGCAAAACTAAAAAAAAACTTCATATTATTAGATAGAAAAAAATATATTATTCTGTAATCATTTTGTGTATACCAAACAAAGGACGTTTAGAAGGGAATGCATATATAATAATAAATGTGTATTACCAAACAAAAGGCATAGAAGGTAGGCAAGCTAATAAATACTCCAGAAAAATGAGGCGAGTATATGTACCAAAATATTTTAAACCATTTCTTCCCAATAAACGGTTGAAAGGTAACGATACAACATTGGATCTATTTGATTATGGAAAAATACCACCACCAATTTTATGTATAATAGTAGATATGATTCCAGAAGATTTTGATACACTATATAATTTTAGTCAAACATGTCGAATGAATGCATGTTTAAGTATACGAAAAATAAATACATTCAGACGTAATTTTAAACAGCAGAAGCTCAAACACGCGTTTAAATTTCGAAATGAAATGGTTGCATTGTATAGTCCGGGTCCTGGTCTACCACTTATAAGATGTCTGGTAACGTTGTTGCACGAGAAAAAACATGAAGATGTTGACGAGAAGCTAGTTACTAGAGAAGTAGCAAATGCGAAAAAAATGATTAGAATGTCTGATGTCTTCGATGTTAATGCTACATACGCGCAAAATGATACTGATTGTGACAGTAACG
This sequence comes from Stramenopiles sp. TOSAG23-2, assembly GCA_900128395.1. Classification (NCBI taxonomy): domain Eukaryota; species Stramenopiles sp. TOSAG23-2. Next base: position 14,845 of record LT649698.1, read on the forward strand.
ACTATTTTTTTGGCGATCAATTTGCACCGCTACATTTTGCTATGTGTGCTGAAGAAGAGGATTTAGTTGAAATGCTGCTTGAACATCCAATGCTTGATCTTACAAACTTTGATTCAGCAGTAATGTGGTCTCATCTTTTAGAATTTTCTTCTGAAAAATATGCTTTACAATGTATACAAAAGCTTTCAAAACGAACCGAAATTAATGTTTATGTAAGAAAAAAACAATTCCTTGATAATCGTCAAGTCAATATGTTTCATCTTGCTTTAATACTTCGTCGTTTTAATATAATAAAATGGGTGATTGAACATCCTAGTTTTTGTGTATTGGGTTCTTTAGAAGATAAGGCCTTTAATTTCGATTTTTTAATAAATAATATGTATAGATCAGCTATGGAAGATGAAGAAGCAGGTCTAATTATTAGGAATGAGGGTGTAAGTCCAGATTTAGACGCGGATAACATGGACCCAGAAGAATTATTGGCTTCTTTTCACGCTAATCCAGAAATACTAACTGTCCGTGATTGGGCAGTTTTTATCGGTAATAATGATATGGTCGAATATATAGATAAAGCAATACATTTTGCACGTAATCCTTTCTAATTGAAATCATGGATTTATAGTTTTGCGATATATATATATATATATATATATGATTTGTTGTTTTAGCACAACAAAACTCCTACGAGAATTATATACTACTATGTATGACGTTTTGGTTTTAGCGACTTAGTAAATCATTTATGGCATCTTGATATTAGCTGCGTACGAAGTGCGTGTAAATCACTATATGTGTCTATAATACATTTTATAAATATTTTATTTTATTCTATTCTATATTATTTATTGAATTTTTTT
>LT649699.1:0-15252 GCA_900128395.1 Stramenopiles sp. TOSAG23-2
TGATGGTGGAATACAAAGTATTATTGATGTATTAAAAACAAACAATACATTAAAGTTCTTGACCCTAGATAATAATCAACTTAGTGATAATATGATATCACAATTAAAAGCTATACAACAATATAAAAAAGATGGATCAAACGGGTATCAACAAGTGGAAGGGATGTTTATAGGCACATAATAATTAATATATATATATTGTATACTACCAACTACAATATCCCTATATATAAAAGAGTAATATACACACACCATCACACAACACAACACAACACACGCACGCACGCACACACACACATTCCTTTTCATCATTCCAACTCATCACCATCGTCTTTCGATCGACTGCCTTCCCCACTATGTATACGAAAACGCTTTCGACTTTCTTCTTGTATTACATGTCGTATGGCAATATTTTGTATACATTCCACCCATCCAATTGCAGTTGCTTTACTACTTGCTTCTAATTTCAAGGTACGATTACCTTCCATATGAATTGTATTAATAACAAAACGAACACTGCCATCTGGTTGTGATGGTGGATCAGATTGTATTTTAATTTCACATCCAGTAATATCTAAACAACCTTTTAATTTTGCACCATCTATTGTATAATATTCCAAGGAACCAGTATTAAAATCCAATACAAAAAAACGTTCTAACCAATTTTTACGTACACGTCCTAATTTTTTTAAATTACCACTACGAAAATTTGGTTTCATAATATCACGTAACATTTCATCATGTGTTTTATCATCATCATGTACTGGCAATGTAACAATTGCATCTAAGATATCTTTCCATTCAATCCATGGTGAATTATAACGACATACAATTGTATGATTGCTATATTTTGAATCCAATTCTTCACAACATAACCACCCATCTTCTGGTGGTTTAATATCATTTGTTGTACTACGATTTGCATATAATGGTATTTGTATTTTTCCACCCCAATACAATTCGGTTTCTAATTCCCAATAATATATATCTTCTTCTTTATTTATTTTTTTTCTTAAACGTTTTGATAATTGTGGACCTATGATGTTGTTGTTGTTGTTGTTGACGTAATAAGTTTGTTTATATTGTTAGATATATTATGTTCATGATTGTTTAATTATATATATATATATATATATATATACTTACTACTATATTTACTATCTTCATCATCATCATCATCATCGGAATCTGGTACATATTTTTCACGTTTCAATGTAAACATTGTTGTACTTGGATTATGTGCCGTTCTTGTATATATATTTGCATTTCCAACACGATCTTCACGTTCAACATATAATCCATTGACACCATTTATATCACTATCATCTACCCATAATAAATGCGGTGCTAAAAATAATGCTAATTCTCTGCAATTTTTCACACTTTCTTCATATACTCGTTCCCATAAATATGCTTCTAATTGTCTACGTCTATTTCGTGTTAATCGCGCATCTGTTTTATTTGCATAAAATGGTGTTTTTGGTGGCAATGAACAATCAAAAAACGTTTTATTATCACGTTTTTTTTCAATTTTATTATGTTTAAGTACTTTATCTAATTCTAAAAATTCATTGTAACGACGTGAGACCGTCCATGAACGGCGTAAATGGGGTAAAGAAACAAATAATGTATATAACATATAACTACCATCTCGACTTGCACCAATTTCTGGTATCGTGACTTGAATATATGGACATAATGTATTGGTTAATAAGGATGTGGTGATGGATAATGGTGGTGGTTTTTCTTCATCTTGTGTTTTTTCTTCATCCGTTTCTATTGTTTTTTCCTTATGTACATCGTTATTATGATTATTATGATCGTTGTTATTATTATCGTTGTTATTATTATCGTCGTCGTCGTCGTTGTTGTTGTTATTGTTGTTGTTATTGTTATTGTTGTTATTGTTGTTATTATTATTATCATTATTATTTACAGTTGTTTTTTCTATCTCAATTTCTTCTTCCCCTTTTGTTTCGTCGTCTAGGGTATCATTCTTTTCTTTATTATTATTATTATTATTATTATTATTATTATTATTATTATTACTATTATTATTATTATTATTACTACTATCCTCCTCGTTGGTGATACTGTTTTTTCTTTTTTCAATGACAATATTTTGTATACATGCATTTATTTTCTCATGATGTTGGTCTTCCATTTTAATATGTTTAATAATTGTATGTCCTTCAATGTGATGTTCTGGGGAAGATGGTGCTGGTATTGTATCTGTTGATACTGTATTTGGTTGTTCTTCTTTCACAATGGATGTCATGTTTCTCTTTAAAAACGAAGAATTTTATTGATACGTACAACACGGTATATTGCAAAATATATATTATAAATGACTATCCAAAAAATATTCTTTCTAATATTATAAAAAATATATATATTTCAATGGAATATATAGAGGAAGGATGAGTTAATAATTATAAAAAAGGCCACAAATTTGACAAAAATTCTGATTAATAATTTTTTTTTCACTTTTTTTTGTTTTTCCTTTAAATATTTAAACCCTCTACCGTATCATATATGTTTTATGAATGTTTTATGTTGTAAAGGGTAAGTATTTACAATATATACACGTACATTTATCGATATATCCAACATACAGTATATGTTTAAAAACAATAAAAATATCAAAACACTTCATTAAAAAATGCATTTTATTACGAAGGAAGAATAATTATTATTTTTCAATAGTGTGTAGTGTTATTGTTATACCTGTGCTATCTCCATACTATAGGAATACCATATATATAGGATTTAGATTTAGATTGGTAGAACCGAAAGAAAGAAAGGAATGAGGAGATTTCGGAATCCAGTTCTCTTAGAAAAATACATATTTAGTATGTAATTTATAATGTAAATGATATATATCCTATTATAACATACATATAATGTTAAATCACCTTCAGCTAATGATAATTTCCGAGAAAACGCTGTTTTTATGGCCGATAATGCTATTCCTATGCACCAACATTCGTATTCCATTATAGCTCGGCTGGTCCATAGAAATCCCACCTTCCTGTAAATATATTATAGTAAATGTTATTAATAATGGTATGTCATACGTATATACTTTATTTTTTATGAAAATTTATAATATTTTAATAAAATCGTATGTAATACTTATGCTATCTTTATGCTATCAGAAAGGGTGTAAAGGATAAAAGTAAAATTTTGTGTTTTGTTTTACACTATTAGAACTATAGCATTGTAATAACATACATATTAAAAATAATTCAGTAAAAATCAAAAAAATAAAATATATAACTATGTATAGATAGAATACCATTATTTATACCATCTACTATATATTCATCGATCGATAGCCTATCCATTAAAACAGTGTGTGTGTGTGTGTGTGTTGGATATGTATAGAGCTATATATCTGAATCATTGTACGTTGTACATATTTATTTGATAATATCAATACAATTCGAACATATATACTGTGTATATATATATATATATATACGTACAACAAAAATATCTAAGAACAAAAAATAATATTTAGTTTTTTTACTAATTAATTAAATATAATTATTATAATTTTAATATAATTACGACAATTTTAAAGCCATCAATTTGAATAATAATAATAATAATATAATCAACCAATATTGTAAATATATAATAAACACAATATATATATATATATAACCAAACGCACAGAATCAAATTATGACCTCGTTAACATCCCAAAGCAACAACAATAATACATTCAATTTTCAACCAAATGAAAATGATATCAAAGGTATATTAGCATTATTGGAACAAACACAATCACCAGATAATAATGTACAACGACAAGTATTTAATCAATTAAAAGTATTAGAACAAAATAAGGAATTTTCGTTATATTTATCCTTTATATTAAGTTGTACGACGGATGGACAAGTAGGAATGGTAATACGATGGCAAGCTGGTAATATTTTAAAAAAATTAACACGTACTGTTTTCACATCATTACCTGGACAAGCACAAGATTATATTGTAAACAATTCATTACAATCATTATGTGATCAACATCGTAATATACGACGTGTTTCTTCGTCGATTATTACCACTGCATTGGAAGAACAAAATGAACCATTTCGTCGTTGGCCGAATTTAATTAAAACATTAGCAAATTATACATTAAATGATACATTGCATGTTGTACAAGGTAGTTTTTATTGTTTGAGTTTAATATGTGAAGATAGTACACGTGATTTAAAACATGATCCACAAAAACCATTAGATCAATTGATACCACATTTTATTAAATATATGGGACATACAGATGGAACCATACGTCAATTATCTTTAATTAGTTTAGTCAATATTATACCATATCAATGCGAAGCGATGGATATAAATTTACAAGAATTTTTAACAGCATTGTCACCATTAACGACAGATGCAAATAGTAAAACTAGAAAATATGTATGTAAAGCACTTTGTGAATTAACAAGATTTAATTTTAATATATTAATTGAAATGATTGAACAAATTATCACATTTATGTTAAATGCAATGTCAGATGAAGATGATGAAGTTGTCATGGAAGCATGTGAGTTTTGGACCATTTATTGTGAGGAAGGTGATGAAGCATATAGTGTATTGGATAAATATTTACCGCAATTATTACCAATATTAATCAATAAAATGACATATTCCGATGAAGAATTAATGGATTTACCCGTTGATAATGTTGCAGATGCGCATGTTGCAGATAGGACGGAAGATATTGCACCACAACATATGAAAAAGAATAATGATGAAGGAGGCGGCGGCGGCAGCGGCGGTGGTGATGAGGGTGAAGATGATGACGAAAATAATGGAAACGATGATTTTGGTACATATACAATACGAAAAGCAAGTGCAGGTGCAGTTGATTTATTATCTACTGAACGACCAGATGTGATGTTTCCGATTTTATTACCATTATTAGAACAAGGTTTTAGTTTAATACAACAACATGCAAATCATGATGTAGAAGTAAATGATAAACCAATATGGTTAATAATTGAATCATTTATTTTATTACTTGGTGCAATAAGTGATGGTATGGCAAAAAAATTAAAAAATACAATGATATCTACATTGTTTCCATTGTTATTAAAATGTTGTAAACATGATCGGCCATTAATTCGCAGTATTAGTGTATGGACATTAACAAAATATACACGTTTAATATGTTGGACGGCAAAAAATTTACAAAATGGTGGTGGACCAACAGTTATTTTTGAACCAACATTATTAGTATTATTAGAATTAATGCAAGATCAAGTAAAGAAGGTATGTAGTTTTTTTATTATTTTTTTTTCCCATCTCACACATATGATATATATATATATATATATAAAGTATATGTTTCATCACAATATTTCAAACTAACCACATATCTATATTAAACACAGGTACAAAACGATGCATGTTATGCATTAGATGAATTTATGGAAGCAGGTGGTGATATGATTATACCATATGGACAACATATTGCACCAATTTTTGTGAAATGCCATACATTATATCAAGCTAAAAATTTATATAGTTTATATAATGTCATAGCTGTATTTGCAGAGACAATGAAAAGTGAATTGCAAAAACCAATATATGTTCAATCGTTATTACCACCATTAGTTGCTAGATGGAATGGTTTACAAGATGATGATCGTAATTTAATAAGTGTTATGGAAACATTGTCGGTCATGGCTACTGCAATGGGGACACAATTAGATGTATTTGCACGTGATGTCTATAATCGTTGTTTAAATATGATTGAAACGCAAATCACATTAATGTTAGCATCTCCAGATGAATATAGTTATGATTTTGATTTTTTAGTATGTGCATTGGATTTACTAGCCGGAATTGCGGAAGGGGTTGGTGCAGCATTTATACAATTGACGCAAAATACAAATTTAATTCAATTATTACCACATCTATGTGAAAGTCATATTGCCGATATACGTTTAAGTACATATGCATTGATTGGTGAAATTAGTAAACATAATATTACCATGATTTTCAATCCAAATAATAATGATTTAAATAAATTATTTACAACTTTAATTGATAATATGATGAGAGATTTACGGTATAATACGGAAGAGGAAGATGATGATGTTGGGTATAGTAATTATATGATGAATAATATGCAAAATGATACATGTAATAATTCTATATGGGCATTAGGTGAAATTAGTAAAGCAATTGGTACAAATGCAAATGGTTTTATTGGAATGGCAGGTATTGCATTTTTTGAAAAAATTTCTAGAATTTATATGGATAAATATGCACCGATAGAAATTAAAAATAATTGTATAGTAACTATTAGTAGATTTGCAATTGGCAGTCCAACGCTTATTGCACAACATATGGGATCATATTTTCCAAATTATTGCATGTTAATTAATCGTATACGTCCATTGGTAAGTTTTCTTATATATATATATATATCGAAATAATATGTCAACAAACTGTATTTGTTTATATATATATATATAATATTTTCTCTTACTCATTTATATATATATACTAACCTTTTTTATATATACATTTATACAGGGTGAACGTCATGATACTTATCATGGTTTATGTTTAATTATACAAAATAATCCAAATTTAGCAATAACAAATTTTCGTTATGTTGCACATGCATTAGTAAGCATTAATAAAAAGCAATATTTAGATGATATAACAAATGAAATTAAACAAATGTTTGGTCAAATTGTATTAGGTATGAAACAAAGCAAAGGTAATGATCAAGCATGGGAACAATTTTTAAAATCATGTGGGATACAAGGTCCATTACGTGATGGTTTGAGGCAATACTATGGGGTATGATATATATATGGTACGTCGTATTATTTTTAGTACGTAGAACTTGTGTGTGAAAATGAATGTAAAGATTTTTTTTACGCGCGTATACGAGAGAGGTAGAGAGGTATTGATTACGTTGTACGAAGTATATACGTTTTCGTAGTTCGTAAAAGTATATGATTAAATTTTTAACTAGATATTGTTTTATATAAAAAACACACTCTTTTTACTGGGCATAAGTTAACATCTCTTCAATACTAACTTCTTTATCATTGTTTTCATCCATTTCTTTGAATTTTGCCATGATTTCTTTGCTATGTGTTAAATGTTTTAATTTTTCATTCGAGTTCAATAATGTTTGTACTTTTGTATTCAGTTGCACGCTCCTCAAAAACTTTCGCCTTGAAATGACACCATTATGTTTTGGATCAATTGTATTAAAAATAGATTCAACTGTTATTTGTTCAGGTGTTTTTGTTGGTACTATTGGTTTTGGTGGTTCTTCCTCTGTTGTTGTTGCATTTTGTATTTGATCTTCTTTATTATTATTATCCTTCTTACTACTATTATTATCATTATTATTATTAGGTTTTTCCACTATTAAATTTGTACCAGTACTAATAACACCATTTGCCGTATTTGGTTTCCTATTATTATTTTTATCAACAATACGACGTCCACCCGCTGATTTTGTTTTATTTTTATTATTATTTGTAGTTGCTGGTCGTTTTGGTATAGTAGCAGTAGTATTGTTGTTTTTACCAGCAGCAGCACGACTTTTACTAGTTTTCATAATAGAACTACTAGCTGAACTTGGTAGAAAATTTTCATCTGGATGAAATTTACTTAAATTTTTAACAATATGACGATTACGTTTATCATCTTTTTTCCATAGTTTACGATCATACAATGGTTGTACGTTGCTTATACGTTCCAACAATAAACGATTATCATGGTTGACTAATAACATCTTTCTACGCCTAGTTTGTAAATTCAAACTACGTGGTCCACTTGTTTGTGGAAATGAAAATACTTTGGATTTCATAATTTTAGTCATTTTTTGTAATAATATTTTATTTTGTTTTTCAATTTCATCAAAACGTTCTTCCATTTTTTTATCACGTTTAGCATTGACAATTAAATGAGACATACCAATTGTTCTTGGTGCTTTGTTATCCAACGTACCTTTCCCTTTTTTACGGTTATTGATTGCATTTAAACGTTTTGCATGTAAACGTTTTGCACGTCTTCGTTGACGTGCAGCTATTAAACGATTGGAATGTTGTGGTACCGGTTTCATTGTTTGTTGTTGTGATTAACTATCGTTTTAATATAATAAAAATGATATATATATACTTATATATAGACAGATAAGTATGCAGATATATATACAGATTTATTTACTAAGCTTGGTATTGATGTTATTACTCCAATTGATACAATTGCCACAAACAATGATGTATGTTTGTAATCTAATAATTAATATTAATATTGCGATTATGCCTATAAATAATAAATCCTAAATAATAAATCCTATCTATATTATATTAAAAAGCTTTGATTCTTGTTATTATATATATATATATATATATATACTTCAACAAAAACAAATAAGTATGCAGATATGTATATATAGATACAGGTATTTTAATTTACTAAGCTTGCTATACTGATGATGTAATTGCCACACTGTTCTTCTTTATTCATCAATCTCTGCCCCTCGTTGCCCCCCAACTCCTACACATAAATGTTTTGTATATGTATTTTTAATGATGAATTTTTTAATAATTTTTGTAATTATTTTATTAAAAAATGGAATATTTGGTATTCTAATTTCCCTTTCAAGTATAAATTAGGTGTCCTTTGATCGGTAAAGAAATGGATAGGTGTGTTTTATCGTATACTAAGATATTACAGGTTGTGTATATGGTAAATGGATATATAAGTTGTACTTAGGATAAAGTGATCTCGCCAAGAGGACGGAAGTTCGCATTTTTTGTCCGCTGTTTTTATTTCTTCGATCAAATCATCTTTTGGCCGGATCTTTCCATAATGCTATTTACCTGCTAATTTGCTAAATCAGTTTCACTGCCTGGCCAGCCTGGATTATTGACAGTCGAGGCAGGTTTTTACTTTGTTGGTTGATGGGAAAAAAATATCGATAACATTTCAGGAATTTGGATCATCCAAAAATAATCACATCTATAGTTCTAATAGTGTGAGGTGTATTTACTCAGGAAACCTTAACGAGCAAATCCACTACGCACCTCAAGAATCGGAGCGTAGCGTATTTACTCAGGGGATATATGGCACTTTTTTTGACCTAGGATTTAAAGTACAAATATTAGACTACTACATGAACAATTGAAATGAGATAAATAATTCAATCTTTAATAGTGGATTGAAAATTATTTGATAGGGAATTTAAAGAGCCATTTTATTTAGGCCGTCACAGCACTATTTTGATTTTTTTATTTGTACTTTTGTAGTCTAATTATACCTATCAAAACAAAAATCCGTAATGCTGTGCACGGCCTATTAGGGGTTTATTGCTGTGTACCTGCTATTTGTTTAAGGTAAAAAATCTCCAGTCACAAAACCTGCCAAGTCTCTTTCCAGTAAGGTGTATTTAGATAATACAGTGATGAAGATAGTTTTATAATTACTACTTATCGGATATTATTATGAACATGATATTCAAAATTGTCAGTTTTGATACCTTTTAAACAAAAACAAAGCATCACGTACCATGTGGTTACCATTGACCATTGACATAGCATCACCTACCATAGACACAGTCGGTTACTATGGAGATACCATTAGCTACCATGCTATGGACATAGCATTACCTACATCGTACCGTTATACCAGCAGCAAACCAACTATTCTTGATAAAAACATCCAACACGATATATATTCCATCTCGACACTTTATCCTAAGTACAACTCAGATATCCATTTAACATATACACAACCTTTATTATCTTAGTATACGATTAAACACACCTACCATTCTGTTGCATAAAAAAAATAATAAAATTCGTTTTTCTTCTCATTAAAAATTCCTCCTCTCTTAAAATACATATTAAAAACTGTTTCACTCCCAAAGTGTTTGTGGAAATCAATAGGATAAAATTACATATACCAGTTTCATTCGTATATATATATATATACCATCTTAAGAATACCAAATACTATAATCTTCGTTATAGTAACCACACCGAAATATATATATATACCTGTCTATATATATATATAAATTTGTAAAACAATATTTTGTAAAGTTTATTATTATTAACGCCATCATTCCAAAAAAAATAATACATTTAATAACAACAACATGCACAAACAAGGTGGTTTAACCGATGAAGAATTAGCAGAATTGCAAGGTACCGTAGATTCCCTTGGTAAATACCAAACATATGAAGATTATTTAGATGATCAAGTACAACCGGAAGATATGTATTATTTAGAAGATGAAGAGTTAGCACGTCAATTAGTTGAGTTAGGTTATCGTGGTAATGGGGAAACGTTGAAACGGGAAGAATTTGAAGCAAGGAAAAAAGCGGAACGGGAAAAAAATAGTCAAAAAAGTAAGAAACCAAAATTATTATCAAGCGCATCGTCGGATCTATCACAATCGCCGTTTTTACAAGCATTAGCAAATCGGGAAGAATTAGTACGTGCTGGTAAATTAACAACGATTGTATTTATAAGGCATAAAAATCATTTAGGACAAGAAGTTAGTGGTTATATTGATTATGCACATCGTTTAAAGACGGAAAATACGGAACCATATTTTCAACGGAAAAAGAAATTAATGCCACGGCCAACAGATTTATCGTATTACAATTGGGAAACGCAAACCAGTACAAGTAATAGTACACCAAATTTCCAAGTCATTGCAGATAATGAAGCGGGTTTATTATTTAAAAATAAACGTGATCGTAAAGTCATTAATGTCGATCCAAAAAGTAAACCAGGGGATAATTCAATACGTACGGAATTAAAAACTAATGAATATTTTCAAGTCGTTATTTATGATCATATGACGAGAAGAAAGTCGTAAGAAAGAGAAGGAGAGGTAAATAGTGGAAGGCAGTGGCAGTTATTTTATATATATGAAAGGGAGAGGGGAAAGAGGAAATAGAAGTCCATAGTCCATTAGTCCATTAATTTTAAAAATTTATAAAAAAATGATTTAACGTATTTTACATATAATTTCGTATGCATATTTTTATGATATTGTGTATGATATATCATTAATATTTAAGTAAACAATTCTAATATTCTAAACATTCTTAAAATTCTTAATCGTTTTTTACGTTTGTACGAACTTCGTACATTTTTACAATTTTTACATTTTACATTTTTACACTACTCCGCATTCTCCCTGATCATAACCACATTGCACGGTAAAACAACCAGATTCATTATTTCGTAACGATTCTATAAATCTTTGATCGAAATCAACCCCTGGATACATACCAGAAATTTCATGGTAATATGAATAGTGGTACAGTTCGTCATCACAATAATTGTTTCCGAGCCAAGTCTTTGGGCAATTAATGCTACATTGCTTCTCACACATTTTCCCGTCCTTGTCAACACCGCATACTGGATTATTTGCAATTGAACAATAATCTAAGTTATTGCACCACGATAATTGATTTGCATCAATCGATGCAATTTTATTGTATCGTATGTCAAAAAACGAAAGTTGTTTTAAATGCATGATACATTCTGGAATGACATCAAGTTTGTTATTCCAAATACCTATCTTTTCTAATTTATCATTATTACAAAAAGCACTTTCTTCTATATTTTTAATTTGATTGTCAAATAACCATATGCTTTGTAAATTTTTCAACTCGTTAACGGATTTTGGTACACTTTCGATTGAATTGGCAACCAAGTTAAGATACGATACTATTGGCAATATTGATAATTCATTTGGTATTTCCTTAATCTTATTGTAGCCAAAATCAACTTCTTCAAGTTGTGGCATATTAGAAGAAAATGGAATTTTTGTCAGATTATTTTCTTTAGCACTTAGAAGCCAGAGTTCCGTTGCTTTTGAGATTGATGATGGTAAATTCATTAAATTATTGCCATCAACTTGAATGCGAAATAAATCCTTCGGGGCACTGAATAAGCTACTTGGCAGCGATTGTAAGCGATTATTATTGAAATCTACATGCATCAATCTTTCATGATTGTAACCAAAATTTTCGGATAAACTTTTTAATCTGCTGTAAATAATTTCAACTTTTGTTAAGCCATCAAATTCATCAAACGATTTCGGTAATGTTTCTTCCGTGTAATTTGTTATCTGTATGTAAGCACAATTGCATTTAGGTGAAAACGGTGCATTACAAAATGGAACATGAATTTTACATCCATTCCATATTTCTTTTGTATGTTTTTCCTGGCAAACATTATTTGATGGAGTCAATGCAAATTGCAAAGACAATATTCCAATAAATGCAATTATATATAATACGTTTAATAATATGAATGCTTTACGAATTGTTGGTGGCAGTCTTTGCGCTTGCTTTAGAGTCAAATCTGTTACTGATGATCTTCTTGGTTTTCGTCTTTTTTTGACTGCGATAAAACGTTCCCTCAGAAAATCATGCCTTTTTTGAATTGTATCTATCCATAATTCAAATAGTTTTGACATAACTAAAAGTGATGGAACCAATATACATACCAAAACTTGGCCAATAGTTTGTGGAACAAAAAATATTAGAAACATTGACATCGTTGGAACTCCCATACAAAAAACATCTGTAAATATATCCAATAATATTTGTCGATTACGCACGGTGGAGGACTCGAGATGAAATAGAGACCATAAAGACAGGGCTGCCTCCGCTATTAAAACTAAAAGAATAAACACTAAGAAAACTTGCGGTAAAGCGCATGCGTACACAGAAAAATATGTATACATTTGCCATACGATTTCTATGTTTTCAGAAAGATACATTTTGATTAAATAATATTCTCCGTCTAAAGTAAAGAATGCGATGTAAAACCAAGTAACGAAAGGCTGCTTCGACTCTTCTCCTTTGGTACTATCATTTCCTTGGATTTTTTCGAACAATTTGAAACAAACATTAAAACTCAATAATCTCGATTTTAACAATACTTCAGCGATACAAACACAAATAATAATGATTCCCGTACATATCACAATTAAATGCAACCAAATAAATGGTCTATCAAGTCCTCGCATGTCAACAAATACATAGTGTGCACAAATGAAAGCGACAACTATTAAGAATAAAGCAATACCACTACAAGTACAGCACAACTTGCGTGCATATTTACAACGATTCTTTTTAACAAATGTCAAAAAAAGATCTTGTTCTTCATCTTCCCCAAACGTAGTAGAATTATTTTCCTCAGATTGTTTTGATAATGGGTTTTCAACTGCCACTTCATCTTTCACAAATGTAGAGTTATTTTCCTCGACGGCAGATTTTTTAGATAACGGGTTTTCAACTGTTTGAACTAGTTCCATGGAGGTGGAAAAGGTGAAATAACAGTAATATTAATGGTGTTCCTGCGGCCTTTTTACTGTTTCGTTAATTTATTAATGGCGAGTAATATAAATATATTCGTCTATAATACCCTACCGATTGCACTTCATTGCACATACACAAACATATATATGTCTCAATATTAATATATATATGTATGATATGTATTATTATATTTTTATTAATTTCTTCTAGTGCTATAACGGTGCTAAATATATAATAAATTAATTACTGATTTATTCCCATCATCATGATGGCTCGTGGCCCTGTAAAATTGGTTCATCTCATATTTTTCCCTTCTTTTTTATACGAGGTGGAAAACACTTCGTTTTTAGGTGAAAAGTGGGGGTGAGAGGGTGTGTGTATAAATTCTTGGAATTAATATTATTATGATGAAGCAAAATGCATTTATTAGGATTCACACTAATGATATTATGGTAATGGTAATGAAAGGTGTTAGAATCGTTGATGTCATGCGTTGATTAGTGACAGTTTGTATTCACACATACTCATATGATAGGAGTATTAGTTTATACATTAGTACGAATTAAGACGATGGTGTGGGGACACCACAAATTTAAACTTTTTTTTTTGGAAAGATGTTATTGGATATTGGATCTTAATTGATAGGTATAAATGATATTCTTAGTATATATATTAGTACATAACCATCACTACTTGGATATAAAACATATATATATGTACATAGTATGTAGACATGTGCATGATGATGAGAAACGTAGAGGTATGTATATAGATATATATATAGTTTATAGTTTATCGATTTACAAAACAAGGCATCATTCATTTATATTAAAAGAATTAAATATCTAAGATATACTTAAGAGAGATATAATTAATATAGTTATAATTAATATAGTTATAAAAGGGAAAGTATATATATAAATAGTATACACACACACACACACACAATATTTAATATTTAGCAAGAAAAAAAAGAAACCCCAAAAAAAATGGCATCGTTACTAACACCATCTTCGGAAATGGCATATTTAAATGACCCTGGAGAATGGAATTTCTTTATATCGCATGCACAAGCAGATTCAAAAGATATTGCACTTGATGTTTGGACTTCTTTCACATACGAACAGAAGAAAACATGTTGGTTAGATGTGAAAATGGCTGAACGGGATGAAGATGCAATGAAAGAAGGTGTACGAAATTCGAAGATTTTCTTGGTAATTATATCACCTTCATATTTTACAAGACCATTTTGCGTGAAAGAATTAGAATGGGCTGTTGAATATGGAAAACCAATACAAATTATTATTGATGTTCAATTAAAAGGAGAAATCGGCAATATTATTGACCGTTGTCCTGCAGATAAAGCATATTTAAAAAATATTGGAAAGATTAATTTTACAGAAGTTTTTCGAGGAAATCCAACGTTTTGGGAAGCAAGTGTGACATCTATTTTGAAAGCAAAACCAAAGATTCTTATGAAAGATGGTAGTGTTACGGCAGTAGCCAAACAAAATATTGCTGAAGCAACGAAGCAAGGGAAGAAAGAGTTTGAAATGGAAAAAGCTCTTCTTGATGCTCAGCATAAACTTAAAGAACAAGAGATGGCAATGAAATTGAAAGAAATGGAGTTGAAACTGGAAGAGCAACGTCTTAAGAGATGAAAGCGATGCAACAAGATGATGTTGTGGATAATAATAATAATAATAATGATAAGAAAAGTGCTGCGTATATGAAATGGGAAAAAGAATTTGATGGGAAGACGGGAGTGAATTTGAATGGAAAGAATCTCACGGATGAGGATGCATTAGCTATTGGTGAATTGTTAAAAACAAACAATACATTAACGGTATTGCGCCTACATAATAATAATATAACTGATGTACAAAGTATTGGTGAAGGATTAAAA
>LT649700.1:0-15662 GCA_900128395.1 Stramenopiles sp. TOSAG23-2
TAATCCTATCAAATACGTAAATAGATTTCTACCTTTTTTTGATCAAAATCAATAGTGAGTAGTTATAAAAATTAACATGGACACACTAGCTGTATAGAGAGGATTTTTAAATTCTTTAGAAAAATCGTTGTTGATAAGGCGAAAATCGTTGTTGATAAGGCGGCACGTGGTATATTCCATAAAAAGCACTTTCCAAAAGTAGCAAAAATTACATGCTATTTACATGCTAGTTTTACGGAATATCCTCCGTTGAAAATAGAACAGATTCTGTGGTGCTATACAGCATTAAATCTACCAACTTTATTACGAGAGTTTATTAAAAAATATTAATAAATAGTCAGTCCTGGAGACTTTATTCATTTCTTATTTTCTAATTTCTCCAGTCTTAAATAAAATATCAATCTATCAATTTTGGACACCTCGTGCCTTGTCCGATGGCAGACGACTCACTACCACTTTCAATAAATTCAATTACGGAAGACTCTTCCAGGATATTACGATTATTATCAGAGTGAGTTCCGATGAAAAAGTTTTGTAATAGACCACTCTTCTTTGTTTCTTTAGGAATGCTCTGCTTGGTTATTTCAATTTTAATTTGGTACTTTAAACTAAGCTTAATTTCCTTGATAACTTTAGTATATGATTTCCAAGTTCCACCAGAGGATTCACAAGTTCCCCCAGAGTGGTGGTATCAACAAAATTATCAACCTACATTTACTTGTCAACATGAACGCAGAATTGGTGGTTTAGGTGACGGTCCAAAATGGGTTTGTGACCCGCATAGAATACCACGAGATAGTTGTTTAGTGTATTCCATTGGCTCAAATAATGATTTCTCGTTTGAGCAGAATGTTTTAAATGAAATATCAGATAAATGCGAAATACACACATTTGACCCTACTACTGGTAAAAACCCATCAAATAAACCACCATCCGTTCATTTCCATCCGTGGGCCGTTGGTTCGAAAACAGAAGTGAATAAACTTGGATGGGAGGTTAAAACGATACAAGATATTATTTCGTCTCTTGGTCACAACGATCGTACAATTGACATTTTAAAAATAGATTGTGAAGGTTGTGAATGGGAAAGTTATGATACTTGGTTGAATGGACCAAAAATTCGTCAAATACAAGTCGAAATGCACGGGATCAAAAAAGCAAAAGAACTGCTTTCTAGTATGTATAATAGCAACTTTGTAGTCTTTCATAAAGAGCCGAACACGTATGGTTGTCGCGGTTCATGTATCGAATACGCATTTGTTCATTTAAGTGAATATTTTTTTAGTAATATTTATGACAACAGTACGAAAGCATATAGTCGTAAAAATAATAGAAGTAAAACTTTTAGAGTTCCTCCTCTGCTGCGCCAGCCATTCGAAAATTCATCGGTAGCGTACAAAGAGTCAGATAAATTTTTTACAGATATTAGAGATTCAGATTGGTTGCGTATGAAAGAACGACAACGAAATGCGAAGTATTGCTTATACGACGGTTGTCCTGACAATACACCAAATAAGTGGTATCAACAAAATTATCAACCTACATTTACTTGTCAACATGAACGCAGAATTGGTGGTTTAGGTGACGGTCCAAAATGGGTTTGTGACCCGCATAGAATACCACGAGATAGTTGTTTAGTGTATTCCATTGGCTCAAATAATGATTTCTCGTTTGAGCAGAATGTTTTAAATGAAATATCAGATAAATGCGAAATACACACATTTGACCCTACTACTGGTAAAAACCCATCAAATAAACCACCATCCGTTCATTTCCATCCGTGGGCCGTTGGTTCGAAAACAGAAGTGAATAAACTTGGATGGGAGGTTAAAACGATACAAGATATTATTTCGTCTCTTGGTCACAACGATCGTACAATTGACATTTTAAAAATAGATTGTGAAGGTTGTGAATGGGAAAGTTATGATACTTGGTTGAATGGACCAAAAATTCGTCAAATACAAGTTAAGTTATACGGGATCAAAAAAGCAAAAGAACTGCTTTCTAGTGCGTATAATAGCAACTTTGTAGTCTTTCATATCGAACCGGATGCCGCAGGTAAGTGCCAAGCCGACTGTTACGAATTTGCTTTTCTGCGGTTAAGTAATGCATTTTTTAGCGAAGATATAAGAAGTAACACCTTTAGAATTCCCGCCCCGCCACCACGCAAGCCATTTTTGGATTCAATGTTAGCATACAAAGAGTCAGATGGATTTTTTACAGATATCAGAGATTCAGATTGGTTGCGTATGAAAGAACGCCAACGAAATGCGAAGTATTGCAATACTAATGTGAGATGCGGAAAGAAGTAGGAACATATGCAATGTTTGAGTACAATTGTTTTGAATTGAATCGAATTTTTGTTTTGTTGTTTTGCTAGTACTGGTTGACAAGTTTGTTGTTTCGGGTTTTGATTTTGATTTTGATTTTGTTTGATACACTGTGCTTCAGGCTGATAAACTTTCACATTTTAAGGTTTAATGTGTAGGTATTCTTGAATATTTCCCGTTATTGCTTTAGGATATTTATAATTTTGACCATAGACCCTTAAATATCCGCTTTTTTAGAGGGTTTTTGATGTTGTGGCTCCGAGTTCGCGGATGTCAACCTTGACCAAGCCGAGTCACCAAGCCGAGCCATGGAGTCGGGGAAGACAGTTGAGTCGCCACCCCAAGTCACTGAGCTAAGTTGTGAGTAAAATTTCAAGCAAAATTTTATCCGCATGTTTCTTTGACATTGCACAAGTCTGTGTATTATGGTCCTCGTTCAGTGTTCCATGAGACCAGCAAGTAGAGCAACGACCTTTTTTTTCCAGCACGCGAGATTTTTTCATCTTAAACATATTGAGAAGAAAATAAAATAAATAAATATGTACAAGTGTCTTGATATATATGTGTGTGCGTGCGCCCTAAATATATGTTGAAACAATCATACCATATGGAAGGAGGTTGTGGGTATAATATATTCGTTTTTATTCATCAATTTTCAATAGTATAGTTATTATTTTCACTTTTTTCATCATCTTTTCTCAGCAGTAGCAGCATGATGCAATTGGCTCAAAATTTTGTAAATTCTTTCCTCTCCTCGAGATCTGGTCTGGGAGATCCCAGCTGGGCCAGCTGGGCCAGCCCAGCCAGCCCAGAGAATTATGGGCTCACTTTTTTTGCAATTATTTGTAAGTACAGTATTAGTGTATACTGAAATATTCCTATAATTGATCACACATAACAAATCGCCTTTTCGATTTTCGACACATACATGTCGTAAGCGTCTGCCGTTATACACATTTATTATTGTATCACATGTATAAAAACAAACAATATAACCAAATAGACTTCCATGATAGAATTTAGAAATTTCTAACCAAGATAGACTTGCATTTGTTTTTTCCATAACAGAAGCTCTCTCATAGCAAATAAAATCATTCTTACATTTCCACTAAAGAAAAAATAATAAACAATTTAAACTTCTAGTTGATACTGGTGGACAAGCTGGTACACAGATTCAAGAAAGATTTATTAAAGGACTTGGCATTCCATATGTTAAAAACAAAAAAGGAGAGCTTAAATATGAAAATATACTATGTGCAGGTAAAGAAATGAAATGTAAATTTGCGATGGTGAATATAGAACCAAACAAAAATTTGAGAGGTTGCCATGTATTGGAAAATGAGGAAATTCTTGTCGTTCCAAATGGAACAGTACAAATACTTGGTTTGAAGCAGATTAAAAAGATGAAAATAATTATTGAGCCAAGAAGTGCTAGTGATTCTGAAACAAATCCATATAAAAAAAGAAAGAAGGGTTGATTATAAAGAATAAGAATTCGTATGAGCTTACAAGGGTATGATTAGCAAATAAAATTATTGAAATATATATACTTAAAATTTTTTATATTAATTTGTTCTTCCAGATTTTTTCAATCTCTCTCTTGTAATCAACAATTTTACTTCTTACCCAAACGCATCGTGATGAAATCTCCTAACTGCATCAACGCCATCAATAAAAAATGGACGTAAACGTTTACATAATGCAGTAATTTCCTTATGCCGTGGTACCATAAAAGCATCATGACCATGTATTGTATTTAATACTTCATAATGTACACGAAAATCTTTTTGTGGTCCTAATGTAGATGCAACTTCTAACAATTCACATGGTGGCATAATTGCATCTGTTGAATACGGCAATAATAAAATTTCTTTTTTTTCTTTTTTACCTGTTATTTCATTGATATCATTTATATTATTGATGTGATTTTCTTTCATTACATCATAATCCAAAGACATTCTATCACATGCTTCTGATAATGTCATATAACAATCAACATCATATCCTCCACGTTCAAATAAATCCGCTTGATGCTTTAAATAGCTTTCTACTTCAAATGTAACTTCCTCTTCATCAGCATGATTTTTATTATTCCTATTTCTATTTTTATTTTTGTCATCCATTGGATCCCATGAAAAACGTCGATCAAATTCTTCTCTACTCCTATATCCAATAGTTCCAATCATACGTGCAACACGAAGACCTTTCGATTTATCCATTTTTACAGCTTGCCGTTGTACAAATCGTAATCCAACTGTACTAGGTGATGTATGGCCAGTAGCAGCTATTGCACATGCACGATGAAATTTATTTGGATACATTGCAGCAAATTGTAAAACTTGCATACCACCCATCGAACCACCAACAATCGCAGAAACTTTTTCAATACCTAAATATTCTAATAAAATATTATGTAAATTAGCCATATCTAATGGAGTTATTGTTGGAAAATCATTTTTCCATTTTTTACCAGTATCTTCATTTGTTGTTATCGGTGATGTAGATCCATATGGACTACCTAATGGTGATGCACATATTACATTAAATTTATTTAAATCGATTCCATACGATTCACCATATCCAACAATACTTCTCCACCATCCTTTTGCATTATGTTCTTTCGAATCGACTAAAAATGGCGAGTTTGATAATGATGGAAATACATATATTATAGGTTTCATTGGATTTTCATTCATACCAATAGATAAATATTTTATTTGAAGGGATTTGGATGGTATTTTAAAACCATTTTCTAATTTTAAATCAACACCTGGTTTGATGGTTTCTACAAAAATTTCCGATGATTCTCCTTGTGATGCTGATAATGTGGACATTTTGAATAATCGTTGTTGTTTAGATGCATCGTGACGGATATTATTATTATTGTTGCTATAACGGCAATAATATTTAATTTTTTTTTGTACAGCACGCCAACTTGTGTTCATTTATTAATTAATTAATTAATTAATTTATTATTCTTGGTAATATTTTTCTGTACGATGATAACTTAATTTTGATACTACTATGTCTTCGACTATATATATATATATATTATACTGTGTGGGAAATGAGCGTAATATGATTGCACTCTATATATTTTCTACTTTCTATTTGTAAATTCTTGCAATCTCTATATATCTTTTCTACAATAATATCGATCGATCAGGTGCACGTATGTGTTTCTGTGTGCTGGTGCATATGTGTGTGGTAGTCGTCTTCTATAGCTATACTTGCCAGCTTGTAGTAACAACAAATCTTTCGCTGATAAATACGTGCAACAAGCATATTTTAATACCAGGCATATCAGCATACTACCACCAGTTGGTATCATCACAGTTCTCTCTCGCGAAATAAAGTTGGATCAAATGACACATAATTTATACTTAAATATAGGAAAATTAGAATACTAGAAATACTCATCTCCCAGATCTAGAGATCTCACAAACTCATCTCAAAAAAAAAGATTTCCCGACGATCAAAAATTATACTTGAAAGGGAAAATTAGAATATCAAGTGTGTCTATCAAATTGAAATCAGGAGAGACCAAAAACTCCTCAAAAATATTATTCGTGAACAAAAATTCATTATTTATTATATTAATTTGTACACATGTGTAACTTAATTATTCTAGAATATTGTACATCAAATCACATCATGCATTGGAATAATACAATAGCAATAACAATATACGAAACGTTTTTATATAATAATCTCAGAAGAAATAGAGATACTATTAGTAATAACCAATCTGGTGTCACTTCTTTTGTTCTTCGATTAATAATAATCATTTTACGACGAAAATAATAATTTTGAATATTTTAATTAATAAATGTCATCCGTATTGTGGTTCGCAAAGAACATTGATTTCAGGTTATATATTGGCCATGCAGTTGCATTCGTATGCCTTGCAGCGTATGGTGTTATCTTTTATTTCATATGGTTAGATGGTTCATATGGCCGTGAATTGAGACGAAAAGAAATTGCATATAAAAATAAATTGAAAGAACAAGGTGGTAATCTAGTTGAGGAAAAGAATAAAAAAAAAATAACAGAGACTTTGAAAGACTCACCTATAAAAAAAAGCAAATCATCAAAATCGAAGAAAAAAAAATCATCCAAAACAAGCAAAAAGAAGGATTGAAAGATCATTATAAAAATATAAATGAGTATTGGAACAATATATATATATATATATATATATCAATGTGTGTCGCCTGTGTGTCGGTATTTAAAAATGCCCATAACGAGGAGAAGAATTTTAATTCAAACATCATAGAGATGTGTTTTTTTGTCTTCTTAATAAAAAAAAATAATTATATATATGATAGCTGGAAGCTGGATAGCCAGGATAGTAAATAATATATTATATTTCAATTTTAAAATATTTTGATTATAAAAATTTATTAATTTAAAATATATCTTAATTTTGATTTTTAGTCTCGTAAAAAAACAATCTTCTTTTCTCTCTTTTACATTCTACAGATACTCTTGTTCTATCCTACCTCACAATCCATCCTTCACTTTAGATATGTCTGTTACATACGTATTTGGTTGACCATCCATATCAGCGATAGAATACATAACATTGACACTATTCGTATCATTATTATTATTTACAACATCCATACATGTAAATGCACCATCACCATACATACGATATTCATTCAATAAACAATTTGTACTATTAGTTGTAGTATTATCTTCAACATTGTATTTTCCTATATCCCATAAACGTATTGTTTTATCTTTTGATCCTGTTAATAATATGTTATTTGCACCTCTTATAAAATAACATTCTTTAACATCTTGTTGATGACCAGTTAATTCGATACATTGTTTATTCATTCGCAAATCCCATATTCTTATTTCACAACCAACACCATTGAAACCTTTACTACCTGTCATGATACGATTTCCATCATCCGATATACTCATGCATAATGGGAAATAGACATAACCACTAAAAGTTTGCGTAGATTTTATCACATTGCCTTGTCTAACATCCCATAATCGTAATTTCAAATCTTCACTACCTTGTACTATCGTTGAACTATTTTGTGGTAACCATTGCATACATGTTACTAAATTTCTGGAAGTAGTATTTCGAACAATTTCTTTTGATGTTGCTAAATCCCAAACACGAACAGTAGTATCCCTAGAACCACTTGCTAATAATGTACCATCATTTTTTTCTGAGATAGCTGATATTGTTAGCGTATGACCTTCTAGTGTACCAACTGCATCATCAGATTCTTTGGTCCATTGTTTAATAGTTAAGTCACGACTACATGTAAATACATGATTTTTTCCTTGAATAATTTTATTAACTGCTCTTTTATGTCCAGTCCATTTACGAACTATTGATATTTTATTATTATTATTTTTATCTCTTTTTCGAAGTATAGCAATTTTATCATCACTACAAGTATAAATCTCATCGAATGCATTATTATTATTGTTATTGTTATCAGGATTGTTAATTCTTGAATTTATTTTAATACTATTGATTGCATCACCATGAACTGTTTGTAAACATGTTGTAGTTTCATCTCCATCAGCATCGTTTACATTATTATTATTATTTTCACTATTAGTAGATGTTTCATATGCATGTTTTTTCACAGCAACATCTTCATTTTTATTTTTTTTTTTTGAAAATTTTTTCCCCATTTTTTCTTAATAGATAAACTATATTTAATAAAGTGTTATCAATAGATTATATAGATGATGATGATATGATTGAAATGATTTTACTTTTATATATTCTTTATATTTGTTTCTTCCGAGTCTACATACTACATTTTCTTTTTGTTTGTTTTGAATTTTTTTATTAATAGTTTGAATTTAAAATTTTTTTGGGGTGAAAATTTAATAATAACAATTATTAATATCATATTCCTATATAAATAAGTACAAAAAGTTGTATTAATTTCATTAATAGTGCAAAAGAAACACCTCGAGGAATAGCAGTTATGTCGGTTTAGTAGTATTAGTATGCCTGGTATGCACATAAAACTTTATTACTACAGCTTTTTTTTTACATATATATATGAAAAAATATAATAGACAAAATCTTTCCTTCCCACACATACAAACAACATCTTATACCTTTGCATACAAAAAAGAAATAAACTGAAACAACGTCTATATCTATCTATATGTATAATGTTTTAACCTTTCATCAAAACCTTGGTAGTATATAATAAATCATGGATTTTAATGCGTTTTTGCTACTAATACTAATATTTTTTTTCCAACAATGTAACAACGTAGTGGTAGTACTTGCTTTAAATTGTGGAACTATTCAAGGTGCCGCCAGTATTTGCTTGTCATTAAACCCTGTTACACCATTACGTTACGTCAATGACGATTTTTATCGTTACGATCACTCCTCTGTTAGTAATGGCAGCACAGTGTATATATATGGTGGAACCGACACAAGTTCAAATGTACATAAAGGAAAAACAACGGATTATATACGTTTAAACATTATAAATATAAACGACGATAATGGCTTAATTCAATACGAAATAAATAAAACAACTGTCAACGTAGGTTTAATGGATCAAACGACTGTTCTTTACAAAGATTCAGTTTATGTATTTGGTGGTATCTTAGACAGTTTCCAGTACACAAATACGTTATGGGAATTTCGTTCCTTTCCTCCAGTTGTAAAAGTTATTAATATTGATTCGATAAAACCACCAGAGCGAGCAGGACATTCTGCTATTTTGTATAATAGTAAAATGATCATTTTTGGCGGAAGAGATATTGAACGGTATAGTATGAATGATGTATTCTATTTTGATTTGAAACCATTGTATGATGCTAGGATTAACATGACCGAATGGGCGAAAGTTACTTCGAATTGGACATTTTGTGATACATCCTCTGCTAATGCAGGTTCTTCAATAATACCAAAAGCAAGGTATGATCATTCTGCAATATTATATAATACGCAAATGTATATTTATGGTGGTATTAATAAAGATCCTGACAGTTTAAATACAGAAATATTTAATGACGTTTACGTATTAAATTTAAATAATTGGAATTGGAATAAATTAACTACTAGATACAGCACAGGTGGAAGGCATCGGCATAGTGCATCATTATACAAATCAACTATGATTATTTACGGTGGTTTAATGTTTGCCGGTTCCAATAAAAATGATCAACCAACTAACAATATGTTACAATTGGATTTAATTACTACTATCGGTGGCAGATATGATTGGAAATTGGTAAATTGGGAATTATTAAATACTAGCAAAACAATGGTTAATAATCCTGAATATCCAATACCAGTCAGTGATCATTCTACTGCTGTGGTAGGAAATCATTTACTTCGTATTTTTGGAGATGCCAGTGATATAAAAGGTCGGAACGATATACAATTTATTTCGTTATGTTCTTGTAGTTTATGCGCACGAGGCACGTTTATAAATGAAAGTACTGTTCAATGTCACATATGCCCTGATGGTATGTACGGCACAGAGTATGGAGCGACGAATTGTAAGGATTGCTCTGTTGGATTTTATAGCATAAATGATATGATGTTAAATGATGGTACTAAATGTTTACCGTGTGAAAGTGGAAAATTTACAAATCATGTAAAATCGAATATTTGCAAGAAATGTGAAACAGGGCGATATAATGATCGACTAAACAGTACTTTTTGTCATGTGTGTGAGGTTGGAAAATATAATGATGAGACAGCACAGTTGAAATGTAAACATTGTTCAATAGGCATGTATAATCCAAACAATGAATCAAGAAGTGTATCAAATTGTCTTCCTTGCTCTCCTGGATATTACCAAGATGCTGAAAGTTCATTTCAATGCAAAAAGTGCCCCGCTAGATCGTTTTCAGTTAAAAAGTCAAATGATATTTCACATTGTCAATTTTGTACACAACCAAAATTTTGTATAGAAGGAGAAGGATTATGCTATGCAAATAGAGATGAACAGTCATTTTGTCAAAGTTGTTTATCAAATAAATATAAAAGTTTCATTGGAATATGCAAAACTTGTAGTAATAATAATAGTTTTTATTTTATTTTTGAAGTTTTCATATCATTATGTTGCATATTTGGCATATTTTTAGTTTTGTGGTTAGTTCAACGAAATGATATGAAATGGCATTATGAAGAGGAAATATTAAAAAATCGATTGAAAAAACAACATGAGGAGAAAGAAGAGGCTATTGCAAATAACAATGGACATTTGCTTCATGATGCTTCATTTATTTGGATAAGGCATTTTCAAATCCTTTTTCTTTTAATACAGGCATATGAGATTCCGAAAATTCGAGCTAATGAAGATTTAACTTTTAACTATTTCAACAGATACATGCCAATATATAGCCTAAGTATGTCAAAATTTACGACATATTATCTCAGTTTTTTAGCATGCAACCCAATTGCATGGAATCCACGAAGTTTGCTTTTATTTGACATGTTCTTCGCCCCGTCATTATTGTTACTTTTTCCAACATTTGCGAATATATATGTCTTGATAGATTATTTTTTTATTCGTCATCATAACGATTCGTTTAAAAGAGATGAAAAAGTATATATTCGATTAATGAATGGAGTAATTGTTGATATATGGGCTACGATATGTTTTCCTATTGTCTTGGTTGTAACCTTTAATTTATTAAATTGTGTTGATCCAGGAAACAATGATAATTATAGATTGTATTTAGATGGTGGACAATGTATTTGGAATCTTGATAAATCATTTATGCACAACATTAAGGAAATTCAAACGCAAGCAGGAATTGCTAATGAAGGTAACTATTACAACAATTATTTCGTTGAATGGTTGGTGTTTTTATGTCTCTGTATTTTCTATTTATGTATATATTATATACGATTGATTGTTGATCATTTACCAAATAATATAAAGGCTGGATGCTCAAAATGCTGTATGAAAATAATTCCAATGAAATGTTTACATTTCAGTACTTTTTTGACTCATTTATTTGCAACACCTATTAATCAACGAAATCCTTTGGATGATATTGTAATGACAATAGTGATTGGTTCACGATATATTACAGACACAGTCGCTATTCAAATGGTGATTTTGATCATTGTAATATGTTTCCGTATAATAGTATTTCTAGCTTTAAGACGAAAAAAGTGCCTTGTTGATAATAAGAAAAAATGCCAGGTAAAAACGAGAGATGTCGCATCTTTCTGTTTATTTTTATTACAACTTTCAATATGTATTATTTACCTGATCAGGGAAAATGAAAATAATAGTAGTAATAAACGTAATAATACACAAATTATAAATGCAGATAATGTCGATGAAACAGTTGCAATAGCATTTACATATCATATCGATATTGTGTATTTAATATCATCCCTTTCGTTTGTCATTTTAACTACAGTGTTTTTATGTCAGAAATGGTATTTTAACCGTATCATTCGAAATGAAAAACGGAAAGACTTATTGTTTCATCCGAAAAAGCAAGTAATCTATTTTCCATTGTACATATTATGCATAACCTGCATGTTGCCATCTATTGCATTTTGTTGTTTGTATCATTTGTTACGTATTCTTCTTTATTTTATCTATAGTTTATTTCGACAATGTTTTGAAATATGTACAAAACCAGAGGAGAAAAGAAAATATAACTTATTTTCTCAAAATTTGAAACAATGTAAATATGAACTATTTAACTTTGTTTCGACTATTGTTTATTTATATTATGAATTTGCCGGTTCATGCGAGGCATGTCAATCTATATTTGGCGTTACATATTACATGGAAGAGGACTATTTAGCAGATGATTTGTGGCGTAAACATATGGAAAATACAAATAAAACTAGTGCAAAAGTCAAACCATTAGATGATGATGAGGAGGTCGTTCGAAACAGCCGTAACAATGATAGAAGTATCTTAGGTGGATTTAAAAAAAATCGGAAAGGTAATAAAAAACGAGGAAAAAAGAAAAAGACAAACAAATTAATTGAATTTGAAGAGATAAAGGAAACAGGTAATAAAAAATTAGAAGATCATGATTCATTTTATGGTATATGGGGAGAACCACCTCGCAGTTAAAAAATTGTTCCACTTCACATAATCTAGGTCCTAGACTTTTCAAAGAAAAGTCTACACTTCACATTTGAAGTTAATTTTAAAAAATTACTCTGTTAATAATTACGATAAAATTAAGGTTTTTCACCGATTTGTATAAATAAGACTTAATCTTATTTATATGCTAATCTATTTTTTATACGAGGATGATGTGTGCATGTTATTATAATGTTGTTGTTTTCGACTGTGCTGATGGTGTGCTGCCATGGAATGAATTGCAACAACAATTGTTGTGCTGCCATTGTGATAATTGATACATACAATATTTAGATAGATAGATAGACAGACAGACAGACATCATAAAATATATGTACATACATATATATATATATAAATATACAAACAGGAAAGCACTAACACCATGAGGCGATCAAGATCTGGTGGTTCGGAGAAAAACCAATCTACGTTGGTCATACGTAAAAGTGGTTATTTATATCGTAAAGGTAAAATTATGAGACAATGGAGAAAGAAATATTTTGTTTTAGATAATTGGCACTTAAGATATTATCACGATAGTAAAGAGATGCAAGATGGTTCAGCACCAAATGGTATTATTTCTTTAGTTAATTGCACTGTTCACGATGGTGGCTTAAGCGATACATTTGGTACGAAACGTATACATCTTGCAGATGGACAAGTTGGTAAAGTGCATTGCATGTCTGGTGAAGATGCAAAAGATATTGAAGAGTGGATACAATGTTTAAAAGATGCTGTGAAACAGCGAAAAAGCCACCAAGATAATGAAGATGATACATTAAAAACGTATAGTAGTGGAGTAAGGCAAAGACGAAGCGATACATCCAACTCGAATATATCGTATGATTCTTCATTACACTCAAATTATCCCAATAACCAGCAGAAACATGGCCATGGTATACAGCACAGTATGTCAAAGTTACCTCAAGGATTGAAAAAAGAAGTAAAAGACAAAGCGGAGGAATTTGCAGGATTATTACGACGACGAGATGCATGGCGTTTGTTGACGGTTGAGGATGGTTGCCGAGTATCAAAATTAAGGGGATCGAATACGTACAAAGGCTCCGTCTTAGTAAATGCGCCTGCTAGGGAAATTTGCAAAGTAATATTGGATACATCTTCACGTGTTGAATGGGATCCTCATTTCTCTTATGGAAGTGTATTGGAAGCGTATGGGGCTCGATCACAAGTTATACGTTTAGCTGGTAAAATGTCATGGAGGCGTCATGATAAATATAGAGCCATCGATGGGGCTGGAACATTTGTCAATAGCGTTTCAACTGGTTTAATTCTTGGTCTAGGCAGTGCTGGCGCTGCTATTGCAGCAGATGTTTTAGGTTATGAACCAGTAGCAGGTGCTGTAATTGGGGCAGCATTGTTAGGGGCATCTACTGGTGGTTACGTCGGATCCGCGGGAGGCTCCCGAGCGCAAGATGGTGCAGCCAGAGGTGTTTGGTCGATTGGCCCATTGGCATTTGATGTAGAAAGCATGGCTTATCCTCGCGATATTGTTTTGATGCAACATGGAATTGAACATGAACGTGGGGTTTTTATAGTACCACAATGGTCGTTAGATCATCGTGCTGCACCTCGCGGTAGTGGTTTTGTTCGTGCAAAATGTGGTCTAAGTGGATTTGCAATTGAAGAACTCGTCTCTCCATCTGGCACGGTTTCTCAAGTGACTCAAATCGTTGATTTTGATCCATGTGGATGGGTACCATCGACTTTACGAAAAATGGCATCCATGGAACGTATGAGCTGTCTTTCCGGATTACGAGAATACATCGCACAAGGCGTTGATTCGGATGTATGGGGGTTGCCATTGAACGATGGTTTTGATGACAGCGATGATGATGGAGCCGGAGACGGGGACAAAGGGGATGATCTATTGCCATCTGGAGAAATTGTACAACATAAAGATCCAACGAAGACACCTGAACCAATGACATGGGCTAAATGCCCATCCGTACAAATATTTAAAGTTCGTGGGCCACATTACATCGATAAAAGCCACGAGCTATACAAAAATAAAGTTCCATCGAAATTTAGTATGTATGTGCCAATCGCTGTAGATATGTTTAAAACCACAAGTAAAGATAGAGGCATTTATAAACGATTCCGTAAACCAGAAGGATTTCAAGCTGGCAGTACAGGTGGTGTGCCAAATAATATTTGCGTCACACAAATTTTCCCTGATTATCAACCCTCAATGTTATCAAGTCAAGATGATGGACCAAGTCATAATTTGATTGTGTGGTTTACAATGTCAGATGAAGCTAAGGAAATGCTTACAGGTGCAAAAGCACCAATATCCGGGATAAACATATTAAAAGAATGGGCAAAGCCTGGCGACCCGCTACACCCTCAATGGAAAACGATTGTTCAAGTAGCCAACCCAGAAGATTTAGATATTGGAATGATGGGGAATAAAATGATAAAACAATATAATGGAAAACCATTTCTATCTAATGTATCCCATACAGTGGAAAACGATGGAGAAACCATAGCAGTTATTTCTGATGTCCATACTTTTGGATATATGTTGAAAAATTTTTATTTTAACCAGCAACAAGTAGTACAAAAATCAGTTGTTGATATGGCATATGTAATTGAAGGGAGACAAGCCGACCATCTACCGGAGCAAATATTAGCCAGTGTTCGGTTGCATAATTTAGATATTAATATTGCCAAGGATTTGTAGTACATAAAAAATATATTTTTACAACCACACCAGAGTTTTACAAAACAAGAAGGAAGAGAAGAGTTAAAATAATATTATAGACGACTAGAGAGACGGAGCATTGAAAAAAGTACGTATGATACATTAAAAAATAAAACGTGTGTGTGTATCATATATAATAATTTACGCATAATTTACGAAGTATTGTTTTAATTTACTCAAATGATAATTCCTACTCTCTTCAAAAGAATACAATAACTGAAATAATCTATCTCACACTAGTGTGTTGATATTTCCATAATCGAGAATACCAATGAAGGTAAATAGATGGTATCAACTACTCATAATAGCTTATGGAAAACGGACATCATAGGAAGGCGGAGAATAAATTGTACCAGGGTACAAGTCATATACGGTATATTATTTCTCTTATACTCATATATATATTATTATATAATCTATAATTTACATCATAATTTATTGTTTTAATTTACTCATGATAATTCCTACTCTTCAAAAGAATACAATAACTGAAATAATCTATCTCACACTAGTGTGTTGATATTC
>LT649701.1:0-15655 GCA_900128395.1 Stramenopiles sp. TOSAG23-2
TTAAATATTTTTTTCAAAGCTTCTACTTTTTTGGTTGCATTTTCTTTTTATTTTTTCGTGCTTCCATTACCAAATTATCTTTATTTGACCGTGTTATTGGTGGTTTATGTTGGTGTATAACATCAAGTGGTGTAGCAGTAGATGTCGATATATTGTTTCGTGAAAATATGGATATTGGACAAAAAGTCATTTTGTCTGAATCGGTTGTAGAAGCATGCCGTGAGATGAAGTGCCCATATCCATTACAAGCGAATCAGATATCGCAATGCAATGACTTTGGCGCCTTGCTTCCAGTGATTACTTTTTTATGTGATGCAGTTATTAAATGGCGTATGTTAACTGGTGATACAACACGTATTTATTCTGAAATGGAATTCTCTTCAAAAGGATATACATTTCCAGAGGAAAATTACAATTTGGAAAAATCGTTTTTGGATAAAGTATTAAATCGTTACACACCGAATAGAGTCATGCGATATTCACAAGACAATTGGACCGGTTCAAGGGAAGAGGAAGAAGCACGTGTACAATCATGTTTATTGGAATATGGTGAAAAATTTAAACGTAAAAAATTATCAAAAGATGATGAAGAGAAATTAAATGTAGTAGCAAATGCCACCGGTGGTTCATCCCCTGGCAAAGGTAACCGTGGTGGAAGACTTGCCGGATTTGAAAAGGAATATGCAAGGATGCAACGTTTAGCAGAAAAAGAAGAAGAAGAAAGAGCAAAAACGATGGAATCGAGAGAGAAAGAATTATTACAACAAATGTCTGCTGTGGGTGGGAAAGGGTCGAAAATTAAAGCAAGTGGTGTAGCTGGAATTGTTGCACAAAACAGTGATTTAATACGTAGTGCAGCTGCAAATTTAGCAAAAGTAGAAGAAGATTTGCATCTAGGAGAGAATAATGTAGAAGCAAATTCTGCGAAAGGGTTAGAAATGGCACATCAGCGAAAAGTAGATGCGTTAAAGAAAAAGATTGAAGCAGCGAAAAAAGAAAAAGAAAATGCAACCAAAAAAGTAGAAGCTTTGAAAAAAATATTTAAAGATGCCAAAGGTGCATTAGAAGACAAAGTGAAATATGTGAAAAAGGTTATAGCAAAAACAAAAGAGTTGGAAAGTATGGAAGGAAAAGCAGAGTTCCAAGAACATTTACAAACATTGAAAGAGTTGATACGTTTAAATGAAACGTTAAAAAGCAAAGAAAAGGCATTTAAAGCAGCATGTGTCAAACAACGTGAAGTTATATTGCAGAAAAAAAGTGAAATGGAAGATTCAACTTCAAAATCAGAGGATTCCAAACGATTAAATGAAATCGATACGATGTATGATGGTGTCAAAAAGAAATATGATAAGATTAGACAATTATTAGCAAAGAAAAATCAACATATTTCCATGGTCGCAAGGCAAATTGATGATGTTCCTACACGTACGGAATTGATTCAATATGAGCGTAGATTTGTTGAATTATACCAACAAGTTGATAGTAAATTGGAAGAAAATAGGAAATATTATGATTATTATAATACACAACAACGTATCTATCAGTTTTTATCAAAAGAAGCTGAAATGTTACAATCCATTAATGATACTTTTTTAGAAGGTATGAGAACAAAAAGTAATCAAAAAGATTTCTTGGAACAAATGGAAAGTCTGATTGGTGGTATTGAACGAACGAAAGAAAGTCAAGAAAAAATGCTAGGAACTGTAAAGGGAAAATTTGAATCCAATTCTAAAAAACATCAAAAATTAGTAGAAAAACAACGTGCATATTTCAAAGCTGTGAAAGATTTCCAAGTTGCATGTGATAAAAATGAACTGTTAGAAGAACAATTAGAAGAATTGGTTGGGTAAAAATATTCGTGTATCATACTTCTTCGTATTTTTTTTAGGGAAAAAGATAAGAGATTGAGAGATATTTTTTAAAAAAACAATAAATTACGCACGATGTGTGACCTTTTGCACTTTATTTTATATTTATAAAATTACATTTTATGACGGCGGCACTGCGCGTAACCAAAAAAAAAAAAAGGATTTCAAAATGTCTTGCTCAGAACACACCAGGAGAATGAAATCCAGTGGTCGATCGTCCGCCTTAGTAGTCCATCTCCGTAAGGAATTGTCCCACAAGTCTGTCACGCGTCATCCGAGAAGACTCTAATTTATCATCAGTCCTTAAAAGTTTGTATCTTGACTTTAAGAAAAGCAAGAAGATGATTATACTACAGAAAAGATCCTGATTAAGTATAGTCACTAAAAGTGGCAAAAATTTCATATATATATAAATACATCAAAATTCAATGGTATGTCCATAGTAAGTTGTGTATTACATGAAGACAGCACTAGCTGAGCTAGCATTTCCCGGCCTCTATTCCGCCTGTATAAAATTAGTACTGGTATAGCACCGACATAGAAATAGGTATGTTTTACATTTTTAAGTATAATTATCATATATACTAATATACAAAATAGTTTTACTTACCTAAAAATAATAAAAACTCAGCAGCAGCGACTTCACATCTCCCCGGATTATCTCTTGGTGGATCTCCAGGATATTCTCCCAGCCCAGATCTCCCAGATATCATCTGGGATCTCACCATAATTAAAATATATGAATATATATATATATACATACAGATGGAGAGAGTAAAAGAAAGAGATGCATTTATATTTCCAACTAATTATTAATACGAATTATATAACAAGAATAATAATAGAAACAATAATAACATGACAACACCACGTTTTAAAATATCGCAAGATAAAGAATATATCTACATCGATATCAATGTGCCATATATACGTATATCAAATTGTGATTTTTATATTGAGGAAACACTTTTTTCATTTTATTGTAAACCATATTTTTTAAAGTTACATTTGCCAAAACCTATCGTAGATGATGACCGCGCAAAAGCTGTTTATAATTTAGAAGAAGATAATGGTACAATACATGTTACAGCACCAAAAAAAACTCCTGGTGAACATTTTGAAGATTTACAAATGCTTACAAAATTATTAAGTAAATCATCAACATTAAATATAGTAGATAATGCTAATAAATTAAAAAATGTACAAGGTAGAAATTTAATTGAAGTTATATCAAGCTCAAGAAATGAAGAAGAGGAGGAGGAGGATAATAAACATGGTAAAATTGCGGACGATAATAATAATAATGATAACAAGAAAAATAGCAATATTGTAAAACAAAATAATGCAGATGCATCTGCTACTGCAGTAACTACGCCATCCATTCTTCTTTTGAATAAAGACAATGATGGAAATGCAAATAATAATAATCCAACAATGGAAGAATTAACAAAGTCAATTAATAATATTACATTAAAAACGACAATTACATATGGTTTCAATAATAGATTTTCTAATTTTTTCACTGGTTTACGTGATGAACTTGTAGAAATTATTGAATTGACAGAGCCAGATAAAATTCCTATAAAACAACGATCGGTATTACGAATTGAAAAGGAAGAAGAAACGTTTGATTTGGAACGATATGCTGGAGATTATGCATATGGAAAAGAAGATCCAATATATAAAGAAGCGATGCGTATGAAACCATTTTGGATAGCAAAGAAAAAAAAAGAAATGAAAGAAGATAAAAAGAAATCCATGAAAAACGAAGATAATTCAAATGATCATAATAATAAGAAAGAAGCGAATGACGACGATGAAAAAGAAAAACAAGAAGAATTTAATGAAACTGAACGAGAAATATTGATTCGTTTACCACGACGTGAATATTTAATAAATGAAAATGAAGAAACTTATAAATTATTGTGTGGCTTGGCAAGTATTTTATATGGATTTGCATATGATTTTAGATTGGTAAATGGTGAACCAAATGTTGAGTCAAGTTGGACTATATCTACATTGAGTCCTTTGTTATCATGGCTAGATGACTGTAATAATAATATCGAGCAAATGTTGATATCGTGTATGCGACGTAGTTTAATATATCCATATTTACGCTCATATGAATTATCAAAAATGATTGTTAAAGATGTTGTTGCAATATTTCAACTAGGCAAACATACGGTATTACAAACCCTTTTGAAAATTTATAAAATATATGAAAAAAGCGAAACAAAATATATGATCAATAAATTATTTATTGAAGATTATTGTGTATGGGTACAAACTATTAACGATGATATAATTAAAGGTTTTGCAAAAGAAATTCAAAAAGTTGATATAAATAAATCAAAATTAGATTTAGAATTGGAATATATTGAAGAGCAAGTAAATGAACAACTTCAACAAAGTTGAATATTTTATATTTTTTTACACGAAAGAGCGTATACGAAACGGTTCGTAAAATTAAAAGACCCAAAATATAAAAAAAAATACGCGTATATTTTTAATAAAAATAAAAAACCATACTTTTCTTCGCTCCAGATTGGTACAAACGGTTAAGTTGTAAATAAAAAGCCCATTATAATTACTTCCAAATCAATCAAACGTTTGTTTAATTCTTCTAAACAGTCAGTCTCATCAATCGTCCAAATATCTTCACTATTTACATCAGGCATTACAGTTGAACGACAATATGGGCATTCTTTATTCCGCTCTTTCCATTGTGTATAACATGCTTTACAAAAAGCATGTGAACATTGTAATACAATTTCGATATCATTTTCCATACATATTATACACTCTTTATCATAATCCTCATCCTCTTCTTTTATGTTGTTATTACTACTATTATTAATTATTTCATCTTCTCCACCTCCACTACTTCTTTTTTTATCTAATCCAAATGGTATATCTACAACTTCTAGTAGTAAGACAAATATTTTATAAAAAGTTGCTACTGATACAAGAACATCACATGGTTTTCTTCGCAATGATGTATCAGTATTTAAGTCGTCTATATTTTTATGTATACCATCATTTTCATTTGATGTGGTAGTAGTAGTAGTAGTAGTAGTAGTAGCATTGGTATTTACCCCGTCGTCCTCGTTGTTGTTTGTTGTTGTTAATGATTTTTTCTTATTATTATTATTCAACATATTTGTTTTATTATTATTATTGGTACTATTACTATTATTATTATTTGAATGATTTGGTACACCACCATTGACTATGACTTGAACTTTTACATTATCGCCAAATCTCCATACTACAGGCAATAATTCTTTTGACACATTATTTTTCACTAGTAATTTAAATTGCAAAGTATTCAACTTAATAAAACAAGCATATGAATTTGCTTTTTTAACATCCTTTTTTAATTTCTCAAATGACTGCCACTGTCTATTTGCTTTTTGATTGATAACATTTGTTCTACCACTACCTGGTTGGTTGCCCATATCAACAAAACATATATGTGTGTGTGTGTGTATGAATAGATATAATCTATATATCAATTATTTACAATGTCTTGTGAAGATAAATCAATTATCTCTCTGTGTTTATAAAATGATCTACATCTCCCTGGGATTAATATATACTACTCATATTTTATTTTTAATAATAATAATAAATAAATAAAGTCATGCTGCCTTATTATTACTCGAGTGAAACTTGGCACCAAAACAGGTGCGACATTCCAATACTCTCTTTTTAAAGGTTTTTATAGTACAAAAAAATATCATATAAACAAATATTATACAAGTTTAAAATTATTTATACATTTCGGATATATTGATATAAAAATAGACAATTAGTCTTTTAACCTTCTAAAGTGCGACATGTTCTGTCGAAATCAAACTATATCAGTGGATTTCAGTTTATTAAATGTTTCAAAATATGAAGGTATAATATTATATCTGTAATTTTTTTGCGGAAATTTGGTTTGTTTAGATATTTTTAGAAATTTTGGTAACCTATAAATTCCTCCAAGTGCCAAGTTTTTCCCGAGTTCTTCGCTGCGCTCATATTTTAAGGTATGGGCTGTAGCAGGGAAGAACGAAGGGAATCGAGTACCTTATTATATTATTATTCTTCCTATATCTATCTATAGGTGCATAGTAACTATAATATAGCGGTATTATAAATAAAAATGGATCTTTCTTTGTATAAGGTATATGTATATCATGTATGTTTTATACTTAATATCATAGTATTATTCCCTTCATTTACAGTATATATATCTATGAGCATTTAGTCATTTAGTCTATTTTACTCCGTTCTCAGTTTACTTGTTCTTTGTTTAAAAATTATATTAACACCTTAATAACGTGAGGAGTATAAATTCAATAAAAACAACAAAACAACAACAACCGTTATTATTCCGTATCGCTTTAGACACAAATCAAAAAGAATATTTTATATATATCTACATATAGGATGATACAGAGATAAAGGCAAGAAAGATAATAATATCAAGTTAATATCAACAATACAATCAATCAATATATATATATATTAATATCAATAATATATAAAAGTAATAACGGTGAAAAGAAAAGTATATACAAAATAAAACAATTGTCTTGATATTATTTTATAAAAATGGAGAAATATAATATGCCATTACCAATAACACAAAAATTATTGAAAACAAAAAAATATAACGTTGCTTTAAGGGACAGTACAGAAGGTTCATTTATACCACCGCCAGCGCCTTCAACATTGCGACCACCATTGCCTCCAGCACCACCTGCTCGAAAAATGAAGAAGGAGCAAACCAAAGCAATTGATGATATCAATAAAACCAATGATAGTAGCAAAGATAAGAATTCAAGAATAATTCCTTTCGGTCATACAACATTTTCATGGTTGACAACTACTAAAATTGAATCATCAACAACAATACCACTTGGCCATACTAGTTATTCCTGGAAATCTACATTAGAAAATAATAATTTACCCCCTGTGGCTAAACTACTTCGTTTACGTGGTAATAAATTATTCACTGCTGGTAAATATCACGAAGCTATATCAGAATATGAGAAAGGATTAAAAAAAATACCAACAAAATTCAAAATAGAGAGAAGTATGTTACATTTAAATTTAGCAGCTGTTTATATACGTTTAAATCGTTTATCAGAAGCAGAAATTAGTGCTACAAATGCAACACGTTTAAATCCATCAAATCCTAAATCATGGTATCGTTTAGCAAAAGTTTTAGAATTGACTGGAAAGTTAACAGAAGCAATTGAAACACTTGAAACTGGTATATTAGTGGTACATTCAAAAAAAACGTCACAAGCTTTATTGGAAGAAAAAAGGAGTATGAATACTGATGGAATGGAAAATAACCATACAAATAATAATTCATCTTTGGCCTTGAAATCAATCGAAAAACAAGTCAAACCTTTACGATCATTACTGCAAAAATTTCAATTGCGTATGATACATCAAGTACATACAACAAATTCCAAAGCGACTGTATCAAAACCGTTAGATACAGATAGTCAAGTAGAAAATTTAAATAGGTTAAATACAAATATTTTACAATCTAACATTAATACGAATGGATCAGGTGCACGCGAACGTCCTAGTGTGGGTATTCCTATCAAACCATATCAATTAGGAAAAGATTTACCAGCATGGTATAGCAAATATAAAGGTAATGATCCAACAAATTTACCCAAACTTACCAATATTGCATATATAGCAGATGATAAAATGGAAGATTTAAATGCAGTAGAAAAAGTAAAAGAATTCTTTCAATTAGATAAAGAAACATTTGCACCAACTATGCGCAGATATGCGTTGATTGTACAAAATAATATTGATTCAAAAGATTTAAAGTTATGTAAAAATCCCTTTGCTAAACACAATCGATCGGTTTTTTGCAAAGCTGCTGAGCTTCTTGCATGTGATATAATGGCAACTGACAAATTAACAATTGCTAGAAGTGAATTAAATAATATGGATCCGTTAGCAACTTTATTAGTTTTATTTAGTGTTGTAAGAATGTTGCCAGATGCGATTTAATAAAATCTAAGTGTTATAAATTTTAATAATTTTATTTAACACGGGCCGCTAAGCTTTTAATCATCTCCTTCATCTCTTGGGTGTCTTTTTTTAATGCCATTATTATAGAATCTGTTTTTGGCTTATTTGCACTTTTTTCGGAATATTCTGTAGCAGATAGTTGGCTTTCAGCTACGGATTCCAAAAATTCTGGTGATAAACATTTTTCAATATCTCTTTTTTCCTCATCAGGTATTTCATCAAGCATATATCTATCCAATTGCTTATTAAAGCTTAAAATGCTTTCTCTTTCAGATTTTTCATATACCATCGATACAACGCCTATAAAAATATTCATCAATACCAAGGCGATGATAAAAATAACCATGAGGATAAAAATGTAAGATATCCATATAGTACTGTCCATCATATGGTCCATTCCAATGCCAAAATCTCCTAAAGACGCTAGCAAAATATTTAAAAAACTTGAGTAAAAAAATCTATATTCATTGATTTCGTTTGCATATGCAAAATGAAATCCAATTGCAAAACTAAATAAAACAACTACGATCGTAATGTAAAACGGAATGATATCCCGGTGCCCAAATACTTTCAATATTGCCATTACTCGTTCTCCTATACCAAATGGAATTTCCGTCATAATACGTAGTAAATGCACGCTAATGAAAATAAATAAAACAGCAACCCAATCTTGGCTTTCTGTTGTCAACCAACTAAGCCGATCAAGAGGGATATATGTTTCCTCACCTGTGCTAAGCGCAGAAACAATTTTAGGCCGCACCTGATTTTCGAATTGTTCTTTATACCATTGCATTGTCCAATATGCAAAATACATAGCAATCAATACTAATTCATAAATATTCCACCCGGCAGAAAAATATTTATTTCTTCTTACACTTTGCCACCACATAGAGAAGCACTGATTGTGATACCGATGCTCCATACCAAGTTGGCTGGAACCATGTAGATCGTTTTTTCTAGATTTTGTCAATCGTCGCACTAAACAGGATCCGCAACAGCCAACTAGTTGCGCCAATACAAAAAGAAATATTTGAAAAGTTGCAAGGAAATTACCGATGGAATTCATTAAATGCTTACAACATGTATTTCGTTTTTTTGAATGTTTTTGCAATAGAGTCAATTCTGCAATTTTACTGTTTATTGGATTTAACCTATCTACTGTAATGACTTTAGCAACAGACTTTTGCAATTTTGTCTTTGACACCTGTAACTTTTTCTGAATCTTAGTAAAACGCTCAGGAAAAATGGTGGCATTCTGATTCCAACATGTATATGGTTTCCAAGAAAACTCTCCAAGTGTTAACCCGTATTTCCTAACTGTATCGTAATCTAAACGATTGTTCATTTCAGACGATTCATCGGTACTGGCTTTACCAAATTGGACGGAACCTGCTATGCTTCTTAAATTTCCCCATGCCATTTCATTTACTTCAACTAAAGCTCTTATAACAAAAATTAACATCAAAATGGTTTGCAGCAAGTTTTGCCCAAACGTTGTTGCCAAGTCTGTAAATCCAAGAACAGTCACATCAATATTAGAATGTGTACCTCCCCCAACCCAAAATTCCACCATTAAACGTACTGCAAGAACTCTATCGATATGACTATTGTAAAGTGAAAATTCAAACAACATTAAACGCGTGCCGTCTTTCGTACTCACAAATTTGTCGTTTTTTAATTCTGCTAAAATTTCAGCTGCTCTTGTGCCGTTGCCTCCCGGCAAGTACACGTTATGCCCACCGCTTAAATAATAATATTGCCATAAACGATCCCCAACAAATGTTTGTTCATATAACTTCGCTTCTTCGTTTGACTCCAAGGAAGGATCAGTATATTTGTATTTACCTCCAGGTCCAAACGACTCTTTTTGAACAAGAGATACATCACTTACTGGATCGCTGTGACAACCATCTGTAGGTAGCGATGTTGTATGGACGCCAATACTATTTTTACATTGTGTAGGTTTAGCGCGCACTTGTCGTATTCTAATATTTCCGATAATAACAGTGACTTCGTCAATTGCTTTTCTTCCGTTTATATAAACGTCGTGATCAGGGTATAACCCTTTATAAAAAGGACCGTCCACCCACTGCCAAAATTCATCTATGTTTGCGATGTCGAAAAATATTTTTTCTATATGAGCATCTTCGGGATCAAATTCTTCATCAACAAATAGTTCTGTTATATGGTTTGCAAATCGCAAATGTTGCGTGTCTCCACCTCCAGTAGAAGTAAAAATGCCAATTAAAATAAATAATGTTATTGTGATCAATTCTAATGGAACTTTCTGAAAGGTAAATAAACGGTTCAAAGCTTTTTGGTTCCGATATTTTTTCGTACTGCGTGTCTTCCGCATGGCCTCCATCCCCAATTTCCATTTACTTTTGTCTACATCATTCATTTTTTTTGCTCTTGAAGCGCAATTAGCAAGGTCATATGCACAAACATTCCAGTGCAAATCCTTAGGAAAACACGTTCTAACTGGGTCGCAATCACCCTCTGAGAGAGCTATAATGGCGGGAATGCAACCATTTCGAACTGCATGTGCTAACGGTGCTATTAGTAATGGATAGGCTTCTGTGTCGTTTGTTTTATTAGCTTCAATCTCATCTAGAATAGGTTTTAACCAAAATTTCGATGAATTACTATTAATTATACTACTTGAGCTGATCTCGCCGATCATATGAAACATATCTGATAACGGAGTGTCTACGATGGGGATGTCCTCAAAATCTTTTTCGAGGACGGTATATTTATCAATATACTTTATCAGATTTGCCAAGCCGCAATCAATATCTTTATGGTTTAGTTTCATTAATTCAATTCCTTCAAACACGGAAGTATGCAAATAAAACCAATATTTCCATTTTAAGTTTTTCTTGTGATTAATTATTTCTTTTCCTTTAAATAATTGTGGATAAAGGTGGGTTAATCTTTGCCCCAGTCCCCTCGTGGTGCCTGATGTAAATATAGTCTTAAACGTATCTACAAACGTATTAAACACATCGTCATTAATAGCGCAATATAGAGATAAATCAACCTGTTGCGGGATTTCTTGTTTTCTATTTTGCTTATAGCAATCCAACATTTTTTTTAGGACATTCTCCTTAATTTTTTTTAATCTTTTTGGAGAATTAGCATCTAGCGCTAGCACCAAAGGCAACTCATTGTCTGATTTCGCATAACAAACGCCCTCGCTGTACGTTTCAATAAATATATTTATTATGCTAGAATAAGAAGTCTTAGATCTAAAATAATCTGCTCCAATGGCTAAATGCAACGGCATCTTCAATTCATTATTTACTTCATCAGCCCCTCCATGGCTTTCTTTCTTATCGTATTTTTTACTTGCCTTTTTATGAAACGCGATTAAAGTATTTATCATCGCATCTGTCGCATATTTAGAGGAGGCTGCAAGATGTAGTGGTATACAACCTTTGTTGTCTTTCTTCGCCACAGACATATCTGAGAAAGATACTTTTGATTGCACTGACTCTTTTTTCTTTTCTTTTAAATATTCTTCTTCGATATCCAATAAACATTGTACAATATGTGGGTTTTCGTTCGAGCTTGCAGCATGATGTAATGGGGTCATTTCATTATCATCGGATTTCTGTATCTCTTCCTTGTACTCTTTTGCAATCTTTTTCAAAACTTCCTCTGATGTAACATACTGTGCTGCTAAATGTAAAGTATAAATTCGCTTTTTCTTTTTCTTTTCCTCCTGTTGTTCCACATTACTGTTGTCATCCCCGCTGCCACCTCCTCCATCCAAACCTCCACTACCATCCTGCCCACCACTATCTGTCTCCGATTGCTGGACATTCTCTTGTTGATTTTCACTTTCCTCAGTCTCCTTCTGCTCTTTATACAATAATTCAAACACAGCAGGTGTAACTGTATTACTGATTATTGCAAGGTGCAATGGACTATACTGTTGATCATATTTTTCATATTTTTCACCAATCCTCAATTTGGTATTAACTGGAATATTATAATCTATAAATGTTTTAATTATATCTAACGATCGGTTATTTTTTTTACCTTCTAGTAGAAATTTTGCATTAAAATTAGTATCAGAATTGACTATCCAATGAGATGCTGTTAAGCCACTACTATCATAGAATGTTTCAATTTTTTTTATACTTTTTTGAAACTCTATATACATTTTAACCAAATCTTGTCCACAGCGAAACGCTGTTGCATAATGAAGAGGTGACATTTTATTACTGTCTTCAAGCAGCTTAATCATTTGCTCTTCGTCATCACTATTGTTTGGACTCGTCATTGGAGTCCTGTCGTCTGGATCTTCTATCTTGTCCAAAGGGATTTCATTTTCATTGGAACCTTGTTTCAGTGGCATCTCTTCTTCTTCCAATTCACGATCCCCAGGCTTTTGAAACCGTTTAATTACATATTCTACAATATCCTTATTGGCATCTGCTTCTGCTAAATAATGCAATATGTTTCTATTGTTTGATCCTTTTCTTCTAATCAACGTTTCGTCTGCATCAAGAATTTTTTTAATTAAGTCCAAATCTGCCCCATATTTACTTGCCCAATGAATTGGGTGATCCTGTGCAGGGACATCGCTGTTTTCCTTCGGCAGGGGGCATAACTCGTCGAAATACTTTTTCAAGCCATTGTTTTGTAATTCTCTCTCTTCGAACTCTATTTTAACCGCATCCCACAAGTTTGCTTTCATAAGTAACTCTAAAAGATTGATGTCAGTCCTGTTTGTTTTTTTCATTTTTTCCCACATTATATTTGCGGTTTTCTTGTTTTTTTTTTCTGCAGCAATTTCAAGGGGTAAACGACCAAGTCCATCTTTTTCAAACAGCATATCTTCCATTATATTAAACATTTCTTTCATCGCTTTTTCGGAATATATACCTTCCGCAACTAGATAATGTAAAACTGTACCTTTGATTGAGATTTTCAT
Organism: Stramenopiles sp. TOSAG23-2; assembly: GCA_900128395.1. Lineage (NCBI taxonomy): Eukaryota > Stramenopiles sp. TOSAG23-2. The sequence goes on from LT649701.1 coordinate 12,868, forward strand.
ATCGTTGATGGATAAGTTGTTATGTCCCTCAATATCAATATTCCCACCTTTTTTAGTCGCCATTGTTATATCACCTGTATCCTCTTCGTGGATCAAAAGATTAGTTTTTGTAGGTCTTAAGCAAATATTTTTACTAGCATTGGGCTTCCAATTATTTTTCTTGCAATAACTTGAGTACGGAACAAAAAGTAAGCGATCGTCTTCGTCAATTTGACCAGAATTTGAATAGACTTTTTTAATTTTGTTCCATGAAGCAATGGCGCTACTATTACTCCCATTTGTAGGACTTCGGTTTTTTCTCTTTTTCGACTTTGGACTAGCTTTTTTTGTAATAATTGAAAAAATACCGCTTCTGCTTGTGTTTACACTTTTTTTTCTATTTTTGGTGTTGTTTTTATTCCCAGACCATAATCTCATTGTACTGTAGTCGAGCTTGCTCGACGCTCTCGAAAGAGAGCGTCGTTTTCGATTAAATTCAATAACTTCCTCTACTCGACTTTGATGTTTCATAGCATCAATAACAGTGCGATATTCATCTGTTGGGGGGCCAAAATTCATTTTCGTTTCTCCATAATTAACGTTGTATGTGCCGTTTTTTATTGTCATAGCCGGAAATAATCCTTCCTTAAATGAACAATCTGTTTTAAACACATTCATTGTTTGTCTCCATTTACCATTTATACTCATATGGAAATTAAAAGTTTTCTTTGGTCCATCGATATCAACTGCAATGCCAACAATGTCATTATCATTCCATTTGGCCTCTGGTGGCAATATGACTTTACCAGAGTAACCATTATGCCATGCTCTTAATCTTTCGCCATCTGCAGCCCACGAATGTGTACAATCACCAACACCATATTCAGTGTGGCCTACAAATGGTTTAAACGTTGCATCTGCCCATCCCAGTTGCGGGCATGGCCCATGCTTAACAACAGTACATTCATAGTATATCTTACCATGTTTAAATAAATATCCTCTTGCACCCCACGTTGAATATGCTTTGCAATGAAGTTCGTTTCCATTCGTACAGCTACTTTCATTATGATCACCTCGAATTAGCAATAATTTTGCATCTGTATACCAATCTTGCATATATTTATAAGCTGAAGAATCCTTAAGCGTACCAGTTAAAATTTGATAAACAGTACCTTTTTGTCGATATATCTGAGTTAAAAAAAATCGAACTTTTTTTCTAGTTTCAAAATCGCGAGAAATATTCCTGATACAGTTTGGATTATTTTGTACTATCAGCTTCACAATATCTACTAAATCACTAATATGACCATCCAATAGATCCTTTGTTGCACACTTTTCATACATATCCATACACAGAAATAGACATTTTATATCGACCAACACTTTTTCCTCTTGTTGTAGCATTTTTTTAGCTTCCTCAAATTGAGAACATTGAATTGCTAAATAAAGAGTTCTTTTATCGTCCAATTTGTTCCATAATATACGTATTAACCTTTCTTTATGGTTCATTCTAGCTGCAATTTGTACGGGGAATATGTTGCAATCATCTTTAACAGAACACATTTTTGGATATTCATTTACTATGATATCAAATAATTCCATGTCAACGACGGGTTTATCTAACAATGTATGTAAAATTGTTCCTCGGGACAAATATTTTATTAAATCTTTTCTCTTGAATATAGCATTTAAAGTGGTATGTTTTATCGGATCTTTGAGCCAATATTTATCGTTTTTTTCGTCAACACTGCTAATAACATATTTTTGTCCAATTGTGACTTCTTTATTTCTTTTTGAAGTCACCGATACTTCCAATCCAATTTTAAGTTTAAAATCGTCTGGAAACCACGGATTACCTAATTTTTTATTAATATTATTTGGTTGTACTGAAGATAGCGACTTACGTAAAATAGTCTTAGCTAAAGTTGACGATATGTTGCTTTGAAAAGCTACATGTAAAGGCAGTTCGTTTGCATTGTTTCGGTGCAACAAACAATCGCTTGCAACCTCATCCAAATTTGTCAGTAACACATTACATTTATCCTGAAGCAAATTTATTTCCCAAAAGTAATCCTCGTCTTGTGGCTTTCCTTTTTTTAAATATGGGATAAAATCATCGTTCTCCATCCTGATTTTTATTGCACTGTTATGTTGAACTGATTGAAACGCTACTTGTCCATTGCGGGCATAGAGTTCAAATATTTCAAAGTCACCTAATGTGTCGCTATCCCATTTTAGTTTTTCTGGCGTGGAAGCTTGTAGATATTTACCATGGGATCCCTTTAATCCAACTTGATTTTTCTTCTGTTTTTCCAACTTCAGCATAACAGGATCTACCTTTTGCCCCGTTTTACTCAGTCCTCCGTTATCCATTAAATCGATTTTTTCTTGTATTAATTGTTTTATTTTAGATGTTTTCCCTTTCTTTAACGGTGTGTGACCATCTTCGCCTGCTTTCAATAGGGATGGGCCAATGTTTGGGTGAGCTAGTAATAATTCTACAATACTCTGTCTACCCTCCCAACTACACATCAATAATGGGCATCGATTTTTGTACCCACCTTTATTTATATCAATTGTAGGTTGTGCAAGCAATAATTTACAAACTTCATAATGTCCACTTGCACTTGCCCTTGCCAAGGGGGTATTATAATTCGAATTTGGCGCCTTCTCATTAATATCTTCTCCGCATTCAATTAATGTTTTGCAATCTTCAACATTCCCTTCATATGCCGCTTTACATAATGGAGATTGGTTGAAGTAAATGAAATGGCATGGGGAAATTTAAGAAGCATAGCAGGTTCCGTCC